>JANIJG010024403.1:1208-14796 GCA_024611175.1 Megaceryle torquata | reverse complement strand
AATAAAGAGGAGGACACCAAAGAAAGTACTTTTCTAGCATCATCTGTTTCTCTTTGACATGAAAACAAGAAAGCTAGGCCCAAAATACTGTCTATGCCCTCAGGCAAAAGGATGACAAAAATACATTTGGAATTGTGTTCCTCACTTTGCACTTTGCTATTATCAGAGGGCATATGACTGCCTCTCCCTCCCCGCAAGACCTTTCTAAGGTAAAGATATAGATTATGTATCACAACCACTCATAGTAAATAGCCTTCTCATCAGACAGTTGGCATTTATGAAGGAAATGGAAAAGCTCAAAAACAGAAACACTGCTGAAGAATAAAAAGTCATTGTACAATCATAAAAGGCTTATCATTTTCATAGCAGTTTATTTTATATCAATTTTCCAATTTAGCATTTTTTTTTAAACCCTTAACGCTTCCCAGCTCTTCTTGGTAGGTAAGAACTGTACAAACATTATCTAATTCATAGTTATTAACCAAGTAGCTACTAATATTTTCATTTCAGTGACAGGATGGAGACAGAAGGAATTTCTTTTTTAATGTCATATACTGGGTCATTTACTTAGCGATGCTTAGGCATGGCTGGCTATGAAGGTAAGGTTATGGGCTGGGTTGTGCCATGGACTAAACAACCCAGTCTCAGTCTTCCCGAGTAGTAGCAGAGGAACAGAGAAATTTATCTTTGTTCTCAAAATAAGAAGAGCAGAAATGAATCAAACCTGGGGACCACTCTCCACCTTGCTCTCCAAGATAGTTGTTCCTATCTGGACTACAGAGGTAACACAGCAAACAAGTCTACTCCCAGAAAGGAGCAGAGGAGGAACTGCCCTAGTCCTGACTAACAGGGCCTGACACAAGCTCTTCTTGGTTAGAACTTTTAGGTACATTGTCTTGGTCTTGAAACCAGCCTGATTCATAAGGCAGCCCCTAAGCAGACTGACCCAAATCATAAAGCAAGTTTGTAACAGTAGGGCTGTAATAGGGCAGGTGTGTGGCATCTGGGGCCTCCTAGGTTAGATGCTTAGTGTAAACTCATTAGATGAGTATATTTTCACAGAAATTTGTGCCTGTCCTTCTCATAACAAGACCAGGCAGCTTCACAGAAAATATCCAGTGCTCCCAGAGACTGAAGAAGGGGATGTTTGGCCAGCCAAAGATAAACAGCAGAACAAGTCTTAATTGACATCTAAAGCAGGGCTTCGCATTAAAAAGATGTATCCTTAAATCTGTCCTTTTGGTACTGAGTCTATACCAGAGAGCAGCTGTCTGATGGAAGACGAAGAAAGCAATACCCTGCAGGGCTCACCTGGGAAGTGTGGGGACTTCCACCCGATAGTTCCCTCATTTTTTTTAAGCTGTGAGTCTTTCTCACCAGGCTGAAGGTTGGGCTGAAATGGAGTTTCTTGCCATTTCTGTGCAGGAAGGTGAGATCAAGCCATGAGGAAGATCCTACAGTGGTGCAGGGCCAGGTGGGGCATGGGCTAGAGAACACCAAGGACACTATCGTTATAATGGTAATTTTCTTGATCTACTTTATTCAACCATGGCACTTTGCAAGAAGGTTCCCTATCAACAGCACTGCAGTCCTGAGGCATCATGATGGAGACTTGATATTTGGTTATTTTCAGCTGATGTTCCTCATCCTGAGGAATTTGCCAGTGGCTTAATAAGGACATTGTGAAAGAGCCAGCTTTTCTCATCTATGCACTCTCATTCATTAATTATGTGCAGAAATGTGGAGGAGAGCAAATGGGTTACTGTATAGTATTACAGTAACCATGTCTGGGATGAAGAATCAAAACTATATGCCGCATGACAAAATTACCGAGGAAAAGAAACATGTGGGCTACTTGTGCTGATGTGAAATTTGCTTTCTAAGCTCATGATCCTGTGGCTAGATACAAATAATGAGTTGGAGCTGAATGCTTCCCATAGACTTACATTTTCCATAGCTCAGTGACACACTGCTAGGGTGTCTTTAACAAGGTAAGCACACACAGGCATACACCAATGAATAGACAGTCTTGGGGGAATAATGAGGGCCCTAAGAGCATTTCTGAAAGTCTGGTTTAGTAGTGGCATTGGAACTGGCATTTGCCTAGTAAAAAAATCCATAAATAGCACTTGGTTTTCTTTCATTCAGATGTTTGCTTCCTAGTTTCATTTTAACTTTTCAGGAACTCAGAGAGAAAATAAAATGTCACCAAACCTTTTACCTTTAGGTTCCTGCTGGCCATCATATTATTACTCATGTAACCAGATGTGATGTCCACATTATGTTGATCATATGAAATGAGTTAGTGGCCTCAGTCCAGCCTGTAATACACTGGAGTAATGCTGAATTAGAGGACAGACACCCTTATCACCATCAGGGTTTGACAATACCTCAAACCCTTGGTACTACTGCTGCAGAAAAAACTGTCATCTCCATGTGCTCTCTCCCACTGCTCCATGGCCTTTCCTTCCTCCTCCAGCCAGAGACCCCAAATAGGGTTTGTAATTCTCATGCATGCTGCAGTCTTTAATGGGTCTCTGCAAGCAGAAGAAGCAGCATCTCAGGCCCTGAGGGATGTTAACTCTTTAGAGAACTGGTTCTAGACCTTCCCTCCTTTAACAAATGCAATCAATGACTGTTAAACTTTCCTCTCTGAAAAACCATTCCACTGAAGCCATTAATCTAACAGCCTTTTAGTACCACAAATGTCTTCTATATTTCAGTTCTACTAGCTGTAATAGTTACCAGGTCCAGAGACAGTTTCAGAAAGAGGAGACTTTAAAAAACTATGTTGTTCTTCCTGAGAGATGGATCCATCTTATTACAGCTGACCAGCAGCCTGAAGTACATATTGTTGCTGCTGGATCTAAACATGTTGTGGGGGGAAAGAAAGACCGGCTATGCACTACATTTGCTAAAATGTCCATCTCATAGCACCACAGAAAACTGAAGCCCAAAATATCCATGTCATGTGGTCCTACATAGCATATCTCTGACTATAACTTTGACTTGAAGTGGTGAACTGAGGCTTTGGAAGAAAAGGTACAAATGAGAGTGTTAAAACTCCCTCTTCCAGAAATCCAGAGATAAAGCATTTTGTATGGTTCAGGTGGATTTTTTTTTTTTTGAGAAGTTGTTAATCATTCATTTAAATGGATATAAGTCAGACGCCAGGGGTATCGGGCTCAATGCCTTCTGTGCTGTTTCAGACCTGAGTTTACTGAGTACACAGCTGGCACATAGCACAGCAGACTGCCATGCACTGTTGGCTCTTCATGGGGCACGCAGTGCCCCCTGGGTTAGTATCTAGCTTGATTTGCTCTGAGAAGAAGGAAGGGAAGGAGCCCTTGTCTGAGGTGTGCAAGCAGCAGCAGCTATGTGTGAGTGGTGACAGAGAGGTGGAGGTGACAGCCAAGGAGTGGTCACAGAGGGAGGCCAGTGCTACTGTCACCTCTGAGCTGAGGCTGGAGGCTCAAGGACTGCATGCACACACAGCCTGGTAGGGTGCCAGCAGTAGGTACAAGATGAAGGCCAAACACAACACTGAGGGGGTTACATCATTCTATCACTTTTACCCACATAAATTCAGTTGCCTTTGGAGGCTGTTTTAGAGGCAAGTGGCATTTGATCCTCACGCATCAAAACTCTGTCTCCAGGGAAATTAAGGAATGCAACATCATGAAGGGAAGTCAGAATTTCATCTGTTGCTGACAGGATATTGAGATTCCTCCTTGTAGTAGCCCTGTGGCATCTCTTCCAGGACACTGTAGATCTCGACCTGTTTAGTGAGATAGGTTTCAGCTACCAGTTGCTAAAAAGGATCTGGCCATATGCTACTACTACTTCTCTTTGCTTGCTTCATACAGCCTGAAAGAGGTGCAGGGCTGTGGCTGGCTTTGCTTGTGCATAAGGGTAACTTTGGATGGCCTCCCTGGTGGCCTTTTTTTTCTTTTTCTTTTTCTTTAAATAAGATGAGACAAATTATAGCATTTTAATTTTTTAAAAACAAAACCAGCTTCTTTGAATCTGTGTCTTACCTTCCAGAATTAATTTATTTGAACTGCACCATTGAGAATGCTTTGTTATAAATCATGCAACAGTGGGTATATTTTAGCTGGGCTGATACAAGTTGTGTTGCTTTATGCTGGTGCTGCTGCTACACCATGAACTGTGCTTTCCTTGTTGTGTATTCAGAGCAGGTGGATTTTTGCATGTCCTGAGATATCTTACCCTGCCTTTTTAGAAGTCCATGGCAGAACTGTGATTGATTTGGAGTTGCAGAGTATTACGGGATAATGAAAAATTACCTGAGGTTTGTGCTGAGCTCAAGGGTCTATGAGCAGTAACGTACTCATCATTATTCATAAACTGTGAGATACTGCATGCTATTTTTCAAGGTTTTAATTGCAGCTGTCATTACAGACCTATTGCTGGTGGCAGCCTTTTTCCTGAAGTGTGGTGTTTCTGGGGCTACTGGCAATACAAAAACCTCACAGGTATAATTGTCAGCCAGTTTCCAGCAGGTTAGAAAAAAAGCTGTCTGGAGTTAGAAGCAAGTTTTATCTTCGCTTCTAGAGATACACTTAAACCCCAAGTGGTAAATTTGAACCTAGTTTCTGTTAGGACTAACTTCTGTGGTTCTGACAGCTGCTACTGATGTGCTGAGAGCTGAGTGGTGTTTTAACATGTGAGCTTGTGTCTGGGCAGGTTCTTGTACAAAAATATGTGGAAGTCATAACCCAATGTGCAGAAGATCTTCATCTCATGTTATCAGGCCTTGTGAAGGGTTGTTTTCGCAACATGTTTCTCTTCAACCAATGCTATTTTCCCTTGCTGTCTCCTTCCCTCTGTTTACATCTCCTTGTGGAAACTACTTGTTCAAAAGTTTGTCCAGGGTTGTTTGTTGCTTTGAAAGCATGTGTAAAACTAGAAGTTACTTAGGGTCACCTGGTTTGAATGTAGACATCCCTGGTGTTGCTTTGATCACCCTAAGGGATGGCATAACCAAATGCAATGTTAGGCATGATCTGCACTCCCTCTTCTGCTGTCAGAAATGCTGCATGAACATAATGGTTTAAATCAGCTAAATCAGGCAAGTGTTAGAGGCAAATGCAGTATAACAACTACACATACAAGGCCCTGTTGGCAGAGATGCAGTCCCTGGTGAATCTTTGGGGAAGCATGAATATTTCCAATCAACAAGCAGGATGTAGTCTTTGAGGGTAGGCAGAGGAGCTAGGAAAGTGCTCTCAGCCATAGTCATGTTCAATTAGTGGCTGCAGAAGTGACATTTGCTTTGCATATTCTTCTTAGGATCAGCACTGAGAATACAGTTCATCTATTAACGCATCTGACGAGCCACAGTGTTTAACCCACATTCTCAGCATCTTGCCCTGGAGAATAGGTCAGTCTGTTTACTGAGATATTTTACAACACATTTTTCTACCACTACTGAGAAAATGGTCATATTTCAGACAGTGAGGCCCATTAGCTTTTTTCAAGAAGCAATTTCCTGTGAATACACTGAGCCCTGGCCCAACCCATTAGCCACGGATGGGCAGTTCACTCAGTGGCCAGAGTGCTCATGCCACAGCAATGTAGTAACTCGTGATGGGTAGACAGGGAAGGCTTTCCTCTAATTCAGAGGTTTATTCATAAGAAAGAAATTGTCCTGGGTTTGGCTAGGATAGAATTAATTTTCACCAGAGGCTGGGAGGGTGCCACAGCCAGGACAGACTGAACCAGCCAATAGGACATTCAATACCACACTGATGTCATGCCTGCTATATAAGGGCCGAGGACAGGCTGGGCAGGGCCTACATGGGTCTCTGGCACAGGCCATAGGTGCAGGGCTAGGCAGTCAGTGCAGTTTATATCACTTCATACATTATTTCACTACTATTATTGTTATTACTGTTGCTTCTTCTCCTCTCACATTGTTCTATTAAATTCTCCTTATCTCACTGCCCAGGCTTTTGCCTTTATCTTCCTGTTCTCCTTCCCATCCCACAGGGGAAGGATGGGGGGAGCAACTGGCCACGTGGTGCCTAGCTCCCAGCTGAGTTTAAACTATGACAGAGAGATAATCAAATAAGAAATCTCTTCTGTCCTTTGGATAGTCCATTGCCACATAAACAGTTAAGATGACTGTCTTGTACAAGAGTTCTGAAGTTCTCATCCAGCTGATACATGAGCTTTCCTGGAAAAGACAAGCTATTACTACAGGATTTTTGTGTTTAGCTGGATGAGAAATAAAAACATTGTCTGATCTGTTCAGAAAACTGCATTTGGGATTTCCAGCATATGGAAGGGGGCAATAGCAGAACTGAATGGTGATGTGATATGAAGGCAATGGGAAAATGGAAAGTTGCTATTTCATGACAACCGGGGCAAAAGTATTTTAAGTGGATGATAACAGCTAATTGCCTTGAGCCCTTTGCTTGTATCTAGCCTTTGCTTGTACCTAGTGTCCCTTACTACTGTTCCAACAAGATCTTTCCTAGTTTGGATTGTGTTCTCTAGGGAGAGATTTGTGTCTTCATGTTATTTGGAAAGCACCATTACTGGAACTGGGCAGCCAATAATGAGTAAATAATTCAAGTGTTTTGGGAGCCTGTAACAGTCACTGTGTGGAAAATGGTAAGACTGCCCAGCCTGCACTGCTGTGTGAGTGCACCAAGAGAGCTTCTGTACACAGCATGTGGTTCCCTGGCTAATGTGATCATTGGTGACTGTGCAGGTTGTGCAGAGTGAGCTGTACAAAACCAGAAGTGATCTGCTGGGAATCAAGTGAATGTCTCACACAAAGCAGATTTGAGAGGATCTTGATTGCCCTGCAGCCACCAGAGACTCCCCTTCCACCCCCCTGAACCTGGTCTGCTGTGTTTCTCTGTCCTCATTTTCAGCACTTGCTGCAACAGCACATCCTCCTGATGCCAGGCCTTCAGATATCCCTTCTCTTTCTTGTTTGGTCAAGACCACAGAATCATAGAATGGTTTGGGTTGGAAGGGAACTTAAAAGGTCATCTAGTTCCAACCTCACTGACATGGAAAGGGACATGTCCCATTAGACCAGGTTGCTCAAAGCCCCATCCAACCTAGTCTTGAACTCATCCAGTGTTGGGGCATCTACAACCTCCCTGGGCACCCTATTCCAGTGTTTCACCACCTTCATAGTGAAGAACTTCTTCCTAATTTCTAATCTAGTTTTACCTTCTTCCAGTTTGAAGCCATTACCTCTCATCCTATCACTACAAGCTCTTGTAAAAAGTCCGTCCCCAGCTTCCCTGTAGGCCCTCTTCAGATACTGGAAGGCCCCAAGAAGTTCTCTCTGGAGCTTTCTCTTCTGAAGATTCTCTTCTGTTCTGATGAACAACCCCAACTCTTTCAGCCTGTCCTTGTAGTAGATTTGTTCCAACTCTCTGGTCTTCTTCATGGCCCTCTTCTGGACCTGCTCCAACAGGTCCATGTCTTTCTTGTGTTGGGGGCTCCAGAGATGGACACAATACTCCAGGCAGTATCTCATGAGAAAGAGGGTGGTAGAGCAGGGTAAAGGCAGAGAATCACCTCCCTCTACTTTCTTTTGATGTAGCTCAGGATATGGTTGGCTTTCTGGGCTGCGCTCACACATTGTTGGCTCATTTTGAGCTTTTCATCAGCTGCGACCCCCAAGTCTTTCTCTTCAGGACTGCTCTCAATCCATACTCCACCCAGCCTGTGTTTGTGCCTAGGATTGCCTCAACCCAGGTGCAGGATCTTCTACTTGGCCTTATTGAACTTCATGAGATTGGCATGGGCCTACCTCTCAAGCCTGTCAAGGTCCCTCTGGATGGCATCCCTTCCCTCTACTGTGTTGACTGCACCACACAGCATGGTGTTGTCTGCAAACTTGTGGAGGGTGCACTCAATCCTCCTGTCCGTGTCACCAACAAAGATGTTGAACAGCAACCAGTCCCAGTACAAATACCTGAGGAACACCACTTGTCACTGTTTTCCACTTGCACATCAAGCTGTTAACTGCAACTGTCCTCCGTGACAAGAGTTAGAAACAAGCTTTCAGCAATGTGAAGATGCTAAAGCTGTATGTATAAACTGGGCCACTTTGTTACTATCACCTTCAAATATTCAAAGGCATGGGGAGGCAGTGATTCCAGGTCCAACTCAGTGAATGGTTCAGGAAGCAGATATCTTTATTGTACTGGGCTGTAAGATAAGTTTTCCCTTAGATAAAATCTTGTCTTCAAAATGGAAAGGTTTTCCTTCTTTTTATTTATTTATTTATCATTTAAAAGTAATTCTTGCCAATTTGAGAAATAAAATGGCACATTCCCAAAATCACATGCTGCATTAATTTGGTATTTATATTAAAAAATTATATAAAAATTATAAAGGGATGGAAGGTTAGGAATGGAGTCCTGCAAGGGAAAGGCTAAACGTGCCATTGCTTGATGTACTTAAAATAAGGCTGAATACCCAGTACCAAACACTGGGAAGGATGGATGAAGACTAGTCCCTGTCATAAGTGGGAAGTAGACTGATCTATGAGCTCTTTTGCATCTCCTGCTTCTTGAAGTCCATAAGGAAAAATTCAAGTATAATGTCTTGCATTATATTTTGCTTCTAACATATTGCCCTAATCCTGAAGGCCTCAATTACAGTTTAGTTACTTTGGAGAAGGCTTCTGATTTCAAGTCGTGGTGAGACCTCTAATACAAAAAGGCACAGTGCTGCTGACACATTTATACTTATGATCTGGCCACATGTGAGTTGTTATTTTTTGTCCCTGGTCTGCTATACAAGTATTGTCTGCTGGCCATTTGTTGCTAGCATTTAGTATTAACACTGCAGTTACAGTACACTTTCCCAGAACCCAGCTTTGCTAGATTTCCAGCCAAAGGAACTCGGGCCACCTCTGGTCCTTTAATCCTTCTACTCTGCTTGTCTCACACCCTCTATGGATGTCCTTCCTTCACCTTCACCAGAGAGAGATACAGATAAAAACAGTGGTGTTCCAGGCACCAGTCATATTTTGGTGTATTAATGCCAGCGCTCACAGGAGTCTTGCTGAAAAGAAAATTTTAGGAAATCTTCCTGTTCCTTTTGCACTTCATGACGCTTTACCTGAATTTATACAACTAAAGCAGAGTTTGACCTATGTTATGACCTCTAAATAGAAACTTGCCCATAGTGTATTATTTTGGTTTATTACATGGAAGAAAAAAAAATTTCTGATAATTCTCACAGTGCTAAAGAACAAACCAGGAAGACTTTGCAGGATGAGGTCAAAATTAATTACTGTAAGTAATGCAGCCACTGTACACTCTGGTTTTACAAAAGCAGGAAATCATCATCAGATTAAGATACTGAGCTCGTCTAGAGTTATTGCAGTCAGAGAATTCAATTCAACAGAGACATTTCTCATGCAGCATAACCATACACTTTCTGAAAATACAAATCACAGAAAATGAACTGGGAAAGGCATGGCACTGACACACATACAATTAAAGAACAAAATAAATCTCTCTTGGATTTATTTGTTTGATTAAAAAAAATCTGAAAGGTAAAGATTTGTTTATCTCATTGCACAGGGACAGAGCAAAATTTACTTGTCAGGTCTTTACACTCAGCACTGTTTCATGTGCATGGTCACAGCACTCTTAACGTTTTAGGCAAATGACCATGTCTTGTAAATGCTTATTAGGGACCTACTGTACACAGGTAAGATTGACAGACAATGAACTCACCAGAAATTGACTTGAAAGGTAAATGCCTTGTGAAGCAAGCTGAAAACAAGTCTGCTCCCTTCGGGGGCTGACTCAGAGGCTTGGAGGGGGATTGTCAAGGTTTAGAGTCAGAGCAGTCCTCTAGACCTGTAACAGAAACTCTCTGTTAACTTTCCTCCCTCCCCAAAGGGGAAGAGAAAGGGAATAAGGGAGAGAGAATTATGGGTTGGACAAGAAAACTAAAAGTGCTTTAATTAAAATAATAATAATAAAACGAAGTATTTCCAAAACCAATATTTAACCCAACCCTCCTCATGGCAATTACATCACCATCACCACTGATGCTGTGGAGCAGGCACTGAAGAAGTCCCAGATTGGACTCAGCAGCAGACAATAACCAGATTCAGGAGCTGGATTCTGGAACTGGTTTCAGGAACACATGGATCGGGATCTAAGGCAGAAGGGACAGACTCGTCCTTAGATACCAGCCATTGAAGAAGAGGTTTGACCCTTTTAATCTCTCAGCTTTATACTAAATATGACATATATGGGATGGAATCCCTTGTTGGTCAGTTTAGGGTCATCTGTCCTGCCTGCTCCTCCCTGCAGGTGCAGCCTTTCACTTTCTGCACCACCCAATGTGGTACACAAGAATAGTAACCTTGGTCTGCACAGGAGCAAATATAAGCAAGAGCCTTCCTGCATACCAGTCCTTGGCAGTAACTCTGAACATCAGAAATTATCACTGCTAGAAGCAGACACTGTGTGTACAAATATGCCATAAACTTCACAAAGTACAGTTACTTTGAAAAGACTGAGCTGAAAAATAAAATCTCTGAAAAGAATTAGTTCTCTTCTAATTCAAACCAGGGCAGGTTTCTGGAGAAGTCTTGTAGTGTAAGTTTTAAAGCTTTGCTTGGTTCAGGTGATGGTTGTTAGGAGTTCAAAACATGACTCAAGGCAGCAATTTCATTTCTCTGAATTTCATCAGGAGAAAAATGTAATAGTTCACATAGTTGTACTCAGCTTGCAATGAGAAAAAAGATTATGAGCTGTAAATAAATGCCAAGACAAATCAAATGTGTTCTTATAAACAGTCCTGTAAAGGTAGGTAATCTATTCTCTCTTAGTTATTTATTACACTCTCCTGGCCTCATAACTCATGAGATATACTTAGACAGCAGTTTAAAATGTGAACATCCAGAATTTACATAGCAGGTATTTATGTACACCTGTTTGGGGTTTTTTTGGTTTGGTTTGGTTTGGTTTGGTTTTTTTTTTTTGGTTGGTTGGTTGGTTTGTTTTGTTTTGTTTTCTATTCTCCATGTTTATTTCTTTTATCTGTTAATATAAAATTACAACTTGCTCGCTCTTCTCCCTTAATTTAAGTTCCAGATTTTTAAGTAATTCCAGATGGAAGGCCAACAGGCACCTAATGTTGCATGGAACTGCCCAATAGGATTTCCAAAACACCAAGTCTTTTTGATGTCTAATAGCCATGACTTCTCAAAGGGAATTAGCCCCAGATCCTGCATGGGCTCTTTTACAAACCCTTCTTTATGACTAATCTTTAAGTATTTAAATACCTTTCACATGTCTAATGCAAACTGATAGAAATGCTATCTCAGTTGTCTAAATGAGGAAGAATATTAGAGTTCTTCCTTGCTTCCTCCATAGCATCTACTTTTTATTTGATATCAGTAAGAAAAGCAAATAAAAAAATCCATTCTATAAGTATATGAATAAAGTGAAAAGAATACTGCAATATATTAAAACAACAAAAGCTCCAAACCTCCTTGTCTTTCCAAATGCTGTATTTTCAACACTAGATGGATTTCAATATAGGCAAAAAAAAGTGCCACATACACACACATGTGCACACACGTGCACACACATGCCTTTATGACCTTTTGCTGATTTCTACAGAAACAAAGTTAGAATTTTCTTTTGATGTGTAAGTTATAGAAGTGGTGCCAGGCAGTTAGCCTCTATACAATATTTACATATTTAATGATAGAGAGATTTAAAATTATCCATCTTGTTCCTCTTCAGAATCCCTCACACTTTCTTCCTGTCTGTCATACTTACTCCACTGTGTAGTCTAGGCTGCTAATAAATATCATCAGCCCATGAACAGAAATAGAGAATAAGCGAACAGGTGTAATGGTTGTGGTGATGATAAACTCTAATCAAAACTAGTAATAACCTCATGTTACCAACCCCCAAAAGACCAGGGACAAAAATAAGCAACATCCAAGAAGGCAGGACCCTATCTGTGCTTGGTTAAGTTTGCATGGTCATAGTAGGCAACAGGCAGTTACAATGCTACATGAGTTATTTATATATCTTCCTGTTTCATAACAAAATAACTCGTGAAACAATGGAACTAATTTTTTACTTTGAATCTTGCTAAGGAATATTTACATAGCATACTTAGTGGGTGCAAGTGAAATGCAATATAACTAGCTGGTTGCATTTATTAAGTCCACTTATAGACCAACCCTTCTTACAGATGTAAATCTCTCTATATATTATCTCACAAAAAAATACTATTGACAGTCAACTAAGACCATTTAATCATGCATACCTACAGGCTGGCATGTTGCATGAATGCCTCTCTCTGATGCACCAACGAAATCAAATTATTCTCTGTGAAGAATAATAGACCCCTGATAAGCTTCCAAAACATCATCAACTCAGTTGCACTGGATATGCTGAACTCATGTAAAGGCAAAACAGTACAGACTTTCTGTTGAAAGATGTGCTTTCAATATCTCATCAGTCACTGCAGGAGAATTTTCTAATGCTTTAGCTCCTCTTTGGATGGCATTGGTCTTGCAGAAACTGTACTCCTGTAGGGACTCACTGAAGTACAGACACAATGGCATTTGATAGGAAATAAAAAATTCAGCAGGTTAAATAAAAAACCCCACTTTTCTGTTTACTGGACAAAAGCCAGAGGCATTTACAGCATGTAGGATTAAATCAGAGCAGCCTGGATGCTATCTGTGAGAAATTTGAGGAAGAAACTAAAAATGCAAGTTGAACAGCAGCTACTTGTCATGATGGGAAGATAATTTTGGCCATTGTGACATGAATTTAATCAAAACTAGAGAAGTATCTATAGCACTGATAAAATGTGAAAGTGGTTGTTACTTAACTAGTTGTTTACTAGTGTCATGAAGGATAGTTTTCCCTCCCATTGTAAGTACATAAGTTTTTTGCTTTGTTTTTTCCCCTTCGGGCTCTCACAAGACCTGCTATTCAATATTTAAATATAAAAATCTCATTTGTTTTAGCCAGTATTAATGATCTCATTTTTGATCTTGTTTGCTAGTAGACTAGAACTTCCTTCATGTGCCGTAACAGAGACAGTCTTCTTTCTTATTTGTGAAATGAGTAACATTAATTCTGATCATCTTCTGAATTAGCAGAGCTTTTCACAAGAGCATGATTTTTAAGTGCTGTTACCAGAATTACTCAGGAGAGCTTAGTTGAAATTAGTGATGTTTAAATTAATTAAGGAGAATAGCCTGTGAATTTTCCCATCTGAGTTAAGATTTATGATCCTGGGGGGGAAGGGAAGGGAGTGTTGCGTATGTTTCCAGCATCAGCTAATTTGAAGAAAATCTGATTTATATATTGTCTGCTGCATAGGAGATTACATTAACATTTCAATTAAAAATTACATGCAGACAATTGCTCATTTACCCTGACGTTCCATATATCTTAGTCTTGGGTAGCTCAGCATAGACCAGCTGAGTCGTGACAATGCAGTAACGTGTATGGGCAAGATCCTAGCCCAGATATATTTGGTAGTGAGAAAAGGGCATGGGAAGTTTGGACACCTGCCTTCTTTTCTGAAC
>JANIJG010024402.1:0-12237 GCA_024611175.1 Megaceryle torquata | reverse complement strand
AGCTACTATCTACCACTGGTCCTGGCTAACTGGGGAGGTCCCAAATGACTGGAGGTTGGCCAATGTGACACCCATCCATAAGAAGGGTCAGAAGGAGGATCCAGGGAACTATAGTCCTGTCAGCCTGACCTCAGTGACTGGCAAAGTTATGGAGCAGATTATCCTAAATTCCATCAAGTGGCAGAGAGGACCTGGGAGTACTGGCTGATAACTGCTGGAACATGGTCCAGAAGTGTGTCCAGGTGGCTTGGAAGGCCAGTGGCATCCTGGCTTGTATCAGGAATAGTGTGGCCAGCAGAACTAGGATTGTAATTCTCCCCTTGTATTCAGTACTGGTGAGGCCTCACCTCGAGTACCGTGTGCAGTTCTAGACCCCTCACTTAAGGAAAGATATTGAGGTGCTGGAGCAGGTCCAGAGGAGAGCAACAAGGCTGGGGAAGGGACTGGAGGGAAAGTCTTATGAGGAGAGGCTGAGGGAGCTGGGGTTGTTTAACCTGGAGGAGACTCAGGGGGGAACTTATCACTCTCTACATCTACCTGAATGGAGGTTCTAGTCAGGTGGGGGTTGGGCTCTTCTAGACAACTAGTGACAGGATGAGAAGGCATGGTCTGAAGATGCACCAGTGGAGGTTTAGGTTGGATATTAGGAAGCACTTCCTCATGGAGAGGGTCATCAGACATTGGAATGGACTGCCCAGGGAAGTGGTGGAGCCACTGTCCCTGAAGGTGTTTAAGGAAAGACTGGATGTGGCACTGAGTTCCATGGTCTAGCCAGTGTGGTGGCAATAGGTCATAGGCTGGACTTGTTGATCTCAGAGGTCTTTTCCAGCCTCAATAATTCTGCAATTCTGTGATCAACAGGCTGCTCACCTCATTCAGCAGTGGGCCCATACTTTATCTAGTCATCCTTTTTCTGTGGTGTTTTGCAAATCAGTGTTTGCAAAGAGGTACAAGTGAACAAAGCTCACAAATACTCTTTCCCAGTGGCTGGGTGAAGGACAAACAATATACAATGTAGTGGCTCTTGTATTTCCAGCTTGTACATTGCCTTCATTACAAAGCAGCTGCTCTTAATTTCTCCTGCAGCAAGAGACTGAGAGAGAGTAGAGTATTTTCAGTTTAGTCCTCAAGGCAGATTATCAGTTTCAGCATCCTACATCTACCTTTTGTACTAGTGATCCTTCTAAGAGATTTTTGTTGTATTGCAGAGAGTCTTTACAAGGCCTTCTGTTCAGATTGCTGTTTGTAGTGATTTTTTGAGTCATCCCCCTCGTCCAGCTGAGGTGGGGGGAGGGGATAGTGGGGGATAGTGAAAGGCTCAGTGGGCACCTGGCATCCAGCCAAGGTCAAACCACCACAGCACCATAACCATACAACTTTTAAATATGTCCCTCATCAAAAAATAACAATGAAGAATGTGGGACATGGGAAATACATTTGCTGTAACCAGCCATTCTTGGAGAAGCAGCTTTCTGGGAGCACATGGATTAAACTACAATAATCTAACTTCCTTTTCAGCATTAAGTTACTTTTTCACATGGGCATCAGCATACTGATTCCCCAGACTATGACTTTGTACTTTTAATTGTTTTGCTTTAACTTTCCAAGCACTGCAGTACAGATAAACCAAAAATGAGTTTCTGACCCTCCCTTCAGAGCATGGCTATGACTCATGAAGTTTGTGCATTCACTTGGAAATATGGTGCTGCATCATTCTCACAATATAACAGCAATAACTTACAGAAACTGCACTGATGCTTCAGGCATCAAATAACCCATTTACTGGCAGGGAAGGTCTATATGTGTACTGCTGTTTTCACTAGTTCCTGACTCAGAATACAGGAGGGACCACTAGCAAACTCAGGAACTACTTAAAAGATTTAGTACCCTGGTCCAATTCATTGTTCATGTTCTTTTCAATATAAAAATTACAATACTAGAAATGTATTACATCATCAGATATGCAAGACACTGCAAAATGCCTGGGGAACCATTTACAACATCTCTCTATATTCTGTACTGTAGCTGTCATGACAGTATCCAAAGTTGTGCAGCCATACCATCAAAAACTTACTGCTAGTAATCATAGATCTTGGATGCTGGTAGAAAAAGTTAAGTTTTCCTGGAGGCTAATACTGAAATTCAAGAATCAAATATTGTTTTTTCTCCTTCAGATTATTCCACTTCAAATAGTCAGGCTTACGCTTGAGGTCATCTTTTGCCTATGGTATAATCTGAGCATAAAACTAAGTCACCAGGAACATGAGCAAGATTTCAGGAGAAATGCCAAGTGGGATATAAAGAATAGTGTGAAAGAACATTTCTTCCCTAACCTACACTACTGATTCTGGAAGAGAAAGCTGTAAAAGTTTGAGGTTCAACATGGGCTGGTGCTTTATTCCAGGCCTAGGCATCCACTCAGTTCTGCAGAGATGCATAAAATAGGCTAGAAATTGTTCTCTAGAATCAAATTGTCAGTGGAAAGGGATATTCTCTCCTCTTCATGGTGGCAAGTAGTCTGTCTTACCCCAGCAGTTTGTATTTGGACTACATTTCCAGAGACATAACAGTTATGTTGGAATAAGGTAGCTGAACGGGTGGTCCTTTTTAAAACTCTCTTCTGTTTAGGTGGTATTTCAAAGTAGACACAAACATCATGGAGCACTGGTTGAGGTAGAAACTCTTTCTGTAGCTCACCATCTGTCATTGCACAGTGCATTACAACACTTATTGGCTTTACTTAACTGTTAATGAAAAACTACCATCAACATCTGTCATCACTCCCACTACAGATTGTAATAAATAATAGCCTGTTTAGCTTATAGCCCTCATTCCCTGCTTTAGAGAAAAAAAAAAAAAAAAAAAACAAAAAAACTCAGGAGTCTACAAAGAATCAGTAAAACTGGAGGACGAGAAAAGATGGCTAGAACTCTGTGACTGATTCAACTTTTATTGGAACTGTGTTTTGCCCATCCTTGAAAACTATCTTAAAAGCTAACAGTGAAACAAACAAGCAAATATATACACATATAAATGGGCAATTAAAGAGATTCCAGTTCTTCTTTTCCCTGGTGTCTTTTCATTGACTGCAGTGGGAGCAGGAATTGTCCACCAGCCTATTATAAAAAATTCCACTGGTCTGTTATAAATGTAAAAAAATAATAGTTGGGTATGCACTCCCCTTCAGACGCAAGAATTTTGCCTTGTTCTGATGGTATTTTTTTCATAAAAAACAACCCATTTTTAATTAAGTTATGAAATTCTCTGCTTCATTGGCTCTGGGGTTTATTTGCTATATACTCATAAGAGCTCTGCTTCTCTTTAAGCACCTCAAGGAATTTGCCAGATTCTCAAGGGTTCTCCAAAATTTATACTGTAAATTTGGCTGATCAGTATCAGTTTGGCCATTTCTCATTTTCAGACAGAAGAAATCTAACTTCTTGCAAATATGTTTTCAAATATCTGCTTGTAGCTGTTATTTATAATCGTAAACTGTTACTCACACTTAGAACAGTTATATAGGTGGATCACTGTTAGTGTGATAAAATAATAGTGTTTAGTTTTATGCAAAGTCTTCATAAAATTAGCAATTCAGACACATTTATGGCTTAACCACCTCTTCCAAATGAAAAGAAAGGCTCCACTCACAATCTTCACAGATCAGTGAGAAGATGAAAGATTGGATAACTGGAACAACCAGCAGCTGTGCAGTGATGTGCATATGAGTATAAACCCCAACAGAGATGCAGACACAGAAAGCACAGAGCTGCAACATGAGCAGACTGTGTTTCATCCAGACTTCACTTAGACCTCCTTTACTGAGACATTGTTTAGAGAAGTACACCAAGAGTTCATCCAGTAAGTGACTAGCCTAATAATAGGTTTAGAGATACGGGAAATAAGCTGTCCTCAAAGCTGTTCTCGAACAGTTGGCTATTTTCAGATTCTTGTCTTGTTTCCTTTACCTATCTACTGTATTTTCATTTCCTACTTTAAGAACTCCACACCAAGTAATTCTAAACAATTAGCTATATTTGGAACTCAAAAAAAGGAATTTTCACTTTTGTTTCCATGGCTCTTGACACTGTACAAGAAGAGAGGAGTATCTGAACAATTTTATGAGAGTATGTGAGACTGGCAAGACCAATGCTGGAATACTGTAGACAAATCTGTTATCTAAATGTTAATAAAGATACTTGAAACTTGAAAAAGAGGCAGAAATAAGCTGGAAAAGTTTTCAGTTGGCCAGATAAAATGTGATACAGTGGGAGAACGAAGAAGCTCAGCTTACTTAGAGCAACTCACAATAAAGGACAAACATCAAGAAATTACTTGACAAAGTATATAGAAATGATTTCCCTGGGATAAACAAGCAGCTAGAAAACCTCTAGACTAAATGGTCAAACATTAAGTTTAGGTATAAATAAACCCTATTTTCAGTCTTTCCTCCTACCTTGCTCACCCCTAGCCCCTCCAGTAAGAGACACAAACTCATGGAATAAACTACCAAAGGAAATGGTGACTCCTGCATCTTTAATATCCTCAGATGGGGATCAAACTTGCATCAGCCAAGCACGAATTGCTGAAATCAGTTTGCAAGTAACTGGATGAAGTTTAGTGGCCTTTTACAGGAAGAAAATAAAACAGAGGATATGTCATGGTTCTACACCTATAATTGGCCAGTCAGCATATTTGTGCTTTATTGACAACATGAAATGCTAAAATAACTAAAAGTTCAATGCAGTGAGCCCTAAATCTTCTGATACTTCAGATGGCTCTCAGCAAGAACTATGTCTTCCAATATAGACATATTGATGTTTACTTCTCCTTATACATTGTGTGCTTTGGTGCCCTTTCCAAAATTCCCTCCTTTGGCACAGAACAGGACTCCAACAATTAGCAGGGGAGCAAGTAGCCCATAATTACAGCATTGTCTCCAGTCCATTTTTCATCCTCCATCTTCTCTCCTAAGCCTGAAGCATCCCTGAACACAGAGAACATAGGAACCCTATTCCCACCTCTTCCATCACTCTCTTCAGCCACATGCAACACCTCTGTCCTGGCTTTATACCCTTGACATTTTTGAGAACAAGGAAAAGGAGCATTTTGCCACCTTTGCAATATACTTTGAGAAATTTAAGTGAAGGGTGATACCCAAATTGCCACACACTTCTAATTATTATTCCTTCCTTCTCCCAGATCAGACTAGTTTGAAGGCATGAACCACTTCATGTAACAGAGTCCCAGCTCCACAGCTGGGTCACATCTGCCCACAACACTAAGAAAAATTCTTACTTTGTGAAGTTGCTCTGAGTGAAGGCACCCCTATATTTACCTTCACAACACAAATGCTGAGGCTTTCTGTACCACTCTAGAAATACAGCTGCTGTCAGACCCACAAAATACTCCCCAGAATGTGGGTACTCAGAGTTTGGGTTTGTAAACATTTGGATACCAAGCTATCTAACACAAAAAAGGCTTTAAAAAATAATACATCTGGGGTGTCACTCGTTGCTAGAAAGACTATTGACACCTGGCTTTCCTCAGTATTTCAGTCACAGATTTGGCATCAGAACTGTCAAAACATGTTGCAATCACTCAGCTGACTAATACATTAAGGTATTTTTGTGGCAGAGGCCTGGAATAGTTCCCCCTTTTGTCTTTTCAATAGAGACAGATTATCCCTTTCTTTCTCATTCCCTGTTAAGTCCCTAAAATGTATACTTTATGAAACACAATGCCCAAGAGCTATACAGCATGTACAGTCCTCCCTAAACCGGACAGTCTGTGTAATCTGCTTTCCTGGGAGCTCATCATCTGAGGATGAAGCAGGAATCACCTTACACGAAAAAGACTCTGTATGTTTGTTGTCCCAAGACCAGCACTGCTTGAGTTCCCCAGCTACAAAAAGGGAAGCTAAGGCCAAAGAACTCTCAAAACTCAGAGAATGGTGTCAGCAAAGATCCTCATGGTCACCCAGGGACCTTTTGCTCTTATGCCCAGAACAAGCAGCTTCTGACATTCTCCTACACCACAACCGATTTCATCTCAGGAGGAATCAAGTACAATTCCATGAAAACAAAGTCTGTTCCGACAGTACAGTAAAAATGTTTGGTTTATTTTTACCCACATGAGAGCCAAGTTTCATAGATATACCTTGGAAACCAAAATTCAAAGATTGACTTCAGCCCTTACATTTCCAAATAGTGAAAACTCTCTCTTATCTCTTCTCCTTCAATTCAGCATTGACGTCTGAAGACAGGGCATGCTTAAGTTGCCCCATAAGAGGAAAGGCATGTTTATTTAAAAGATTGAAAAGCCCTTCATTTGGTATTGCCTATACATGAAGCACAAAAAACAATGACCATTTCAATTGTCTGAGGACTTGTCCCTATCTGTAAGGTATGTCAGCCCCTACACCTTCTCCAAAGGCTGACTGACAGCTATCACTGACCTACTGGCAGATACCCTCCCTGTTATGGAGGGTGGACACTGGCCTTACAGGCTGCAAGTAAGGATTTTGCTTTATAGGGTTTACAGCTGAACCAATTGACATAAGCCTTGAACATTCTTGGTCTTGCTTTTGGGATCCAAAGTCTTCAGATTTTGGATCCAGATACAAAAGGATTGCGTCTTGATGAACAGAATGCAAATTCTGTTCTTGCCTAGCCTTCTGTGGTCTTCTGCTGCTTGTTCAACAGCTTTCTCTGAAATACCTCACAAGAGTCATTGCCTTCCTCTCCTCAGCTTTCGTCTGGGCATGCACAAAGATAGCCTTCTTTTTATGGATGTGGATAAGGTCACACTAATCCCTATGCTTTCTGTGCTATATAATGAAGTCTATGATATCTGGAAAGGCTTTGGCATGTGCTGCACAATTTCTGTTTTCTTTCCAAGGAGTTGGTACTCGGTGTGTACTTCATTGTTTGTGGTGAGAGGAGGTTTTTTCATTCCCTTGCTCCTGCACACCAAGGCCCCAGTTCCACAAAAACTTCTTCACTCCTTCAGGCAAGTCATGCTACAGACTTCTGCTGTGAGTAAAGATAGCCATACAAACATGCATGCCAGGGCTTTACACTCTTATGATTTATTGTGGGCATAATGCTGATCTCCTTTTGATACCACTCCAGAGTAAATCAGTTCAATAGATCTTTCTTCCTGTACAAAGACAATGGAAATACTAAGCAGAATAATAAATAGCATAATATGAACTAATGCTGTGTAGCTAAAAACCTTACTTTGTAATACTGTGATTGATGTTTTTATTAGCAACTTCAAGTAGAAATATTCCCCCTTTACAGTGATCATCAGCTTTGGGGTCTTTTGATTATTATTATTATTTTGTATCCTCTCTGTTTTAATTACAATGTTTTGCACTTGTCTAGCATTTTTTTTTTATATGAAATCTTAAATTACTTTGCAAGCATGAATTAATTCAAACCACACAACGTCCCACTGAGGAAGCTCTTTATTTCATACACCCAAGTTATGGATGGGAAAATTCAGGCACATAGATATTAAGTAATTTTCCTAAAGTCACAGAGTAAATCATCAGAAAGAACAGGAAGACAATTTAAGGACCACATGATGCCAGGTCACATGGATATGACCATGGAGCAGTATCTGTGAAGATAACACAGACCTTGCAGGTTTTCACCTATCTGAAACAAGCTTGGGGCACCCCATCTTGTACTGCCTGCTAGACCACAGACCCCTCTCTCAGATCAAATTGTTTCAACTGGGCTCAAAGGTGTGCTGGGATAACTATAGGGTGGCATCACTAGTAGCATCACTACCACCACGTACTGGTTTAGATTGATGGAAAGTAGGGGTTTTGGCTTTGCTTGTGTAGGAGCTTTACGTTTTCCTCTGATGAAGGTCTCCACCGTGCCTGGAGTGCAGGGGCAGCCGACACTCAGTAGCTGCAGCAGCACACCAGCTGTAGCTAGAGCATCTTTCCCTACCTCCAACCTTCATTGTACCCCACATCTGAGAGCCCCTATCTGCTCTTAATGTCCAGATGTCTATTTCCATCTCTTCTAACAGCCCTGTTGTGTAAAGGATCCCAGGACACAAAGGAGTTTGACAGCAACAGATAAATTTTTACTGCCAAAGCTTCTGTCTCTCCAGTAGAAACACTGCTACTATATGATCTTCTGATACGGCAATAGGTTTTGGAGACCTTCACTTTTGCTCCAAGCTCTTTTCATTTCAGAAATTGAAATCCACAAGCCAGGCAGCAGCACAAGGAGGGAGCAGAGCCTGTGCAGCATCACGAGTGCTGCACATGCAGGGTCATGACATCGCATACAGGTAAGATGGTCTGAACCCACAGCATTGGTTGAAATTAGTGGGTTCTAAAGGTGATGAATATCTCTCCAAACTGGATAATAACTGTGAACTAACTGCTTTAGGAATAATTTCATCTATGTTAACAAGGTTCCAAGTACTTCTAGGGCTTCGCTCATTCTCCTTCTTTGAATGTAATTATGAATTAAAATAACATATTTACCCCAGTTCAATCCTTCTTCCCTCTCTTATTTTCCTCCTTATTTTTCTTTTAAATGCTACAGAAATTGCTTCCTTGGGACATGAAAACTAATGTATGCAAATTGTTACATGACATTACCACTGCTGTGGTGCCACTATATTGCTGAGATAGTTAATTACCAGGATAATGCAGTTTGTCTGTTCTCTATCCCCTTGTGCTGCTCCTAAAAGGAAACAAAGGAAACTACATCAGAGAGACAAAGAGAGAGAAAATTCAGTCCCCTGTTAATAACCACCATAAAGGAAATAAAGGATTAAAGGCCACTCGCAGCACACATGGCATACAGCTTTGTAAGGCACAGATGCTGAAGAGGGTCTCGGAACTGGGTTTGCACCTGGCCACATTATTCATCAAGAGAGAAACCTCGAGATGCTTTCTTAATTTACACTGAATTGCTTTCGTGCCAAAAGGAATTTCACAGAAGTGAGATCTAAGTGAAAACCAAGGCCAGTGGCAAGAGCATGGCTTGGATTCAGATAATGTCTCTGGTCTCAATTCTGCTGCTTTCATGCAGCTATCACATTAGCAGGTGACTTAAACTGCTGTTGAGCTGCTTTTCTGTAAAAGGAGAGGCAACTTCATTCCCCAGAAAGGAGTTTGGGATTTACCTGAGAGTTGAAAACCTGATTTCCTGGTGCCTCCCGCCAGGTCCTCACAAGACATAAGTAATGTCATCACCAGGCTTTTCATGCTCACTGCAATCAGTGATGGCTTTTATGAAAGCCAATGACAGAGGGTGGTCCTGAATAAAAAAGAAATGATTTTGCCTTAGGAAGCATACAGAGACTTAATAAAAAAATAAAAATCAAGAAGCTCTATGTATTCTAATGACTATGTAATTTTTAGAGTTGTCCTGTGGGATTTAATAGGAATAGCTAAATGGAATACACAACCGCTTATTGCATTTAAAGAGTTATTTATTTATTTTAAATTTGTTTCTATTGATCTCATTCAATTTCTTTATAATCACATTTGTGCTGCTCCTCCCAGGTTCTATTAGACGCTTCCACAAAGGCAGATTGTCCCTGTTGGTGACATGCATTAAAAGGGTCAGTTGTCCTGAAAGAAAGAGAAAGAGATAATGAGAAAACCCAGCGCTCACTAAGTGGGCAGGCACCAACACCCCACCTTCAGTTATCTCCAGCCAATAACACTTCATGGTGATGAGGTAATGCTTGCATCTGATCCTTTATGGCAGCGCTTCAGTGGTTTGTAATTCTCCTTAAACAAGACAAAACCGGGATACTTCTCTCTCTGTTGTGCTGGTGTGAAGGAGCATCTGAATTCAGATCCTCACAGTTACAGGGAAAGGGGGGTGATGGGGAAGCTGCCAGTGCTCAAGCTTTCCTTCTCTTCCTTCTTTTTTAACACATAAGCAAGTTTGAAGTGTTTTACTCGTGCAAATTAAAGAAAATCCAAGCAGGTGGTTTGGTTCCTGATGCAGACAAATCCCAGGATGGACTGCTTCCAAAGGCTTCTGAGTATATGTAGAAAACTCATTTTTCCATCACTTACAGACCGGCTCACTCTCTCTTCATGATCCTAGTGCAACCAAGGAAAAAAAAAAAAAAAAAAAAAAGAGATTTTGCGACTCAGTATTTAAAACACATCAGTGGGGAGAAAGACCACAGAAACAGCTTTGTTTTCCTCAGCCACTTTATTTTGTATGCATTTCAGTCATGCCTGTATATTTTCTACGACAGGAAGAACAGCTTCTCCTGCTGGGGCCAGTACCACCACAATAGGCAGTGATAGTATATAGGGCAGGCTCCTGAAACAACAGACCACTGTCATTTAAACCTTGAAAGCAGATTGTGTGTTACGGGCAACACTTTTGGGAGGGAGACAGTAATTCCCCTCTTCATGTGTAGGCCCCAGGCTACCTCTGCAGCTTGTAAGGTGGAAGAAAACACCTTGTTACCAACAGAATACATTTGGTGAGAAGTCACGGCAAGGAAGAGAGGGGTTGATGCCCAACAAACCTGGTCCCAACCATCACCGATGTCCTCCTAACTGCTCTCAGAGCAAGAGCCAGCCTGGTGGTGTTTTCCAGTCACTCTCCTGACTGCAAGAATGATTTAAATAGATTAACTGCCTTCCGTACTTGCACATCACCAGCTGAATAATTGTCCTCGGCTGGTCAAACATTTTTAATTGCTCATTTTTCTGCTAGAAAAAGTATTTCCCCCTTCAATCAAGTGCAACTGTCCTAGTCATCTCTTTTAATTATTGTTTCTCCAGAATATATATTCCCTAGGCATCTTCTTGTTAATACCAGTGGATATTTTATTAGAGGATTATATTGATCTGCTGGTGGCCATCTTTCATCTGCAGTAAGCCAGTGTTAAAATTTTATGGACGTGGATACTGGGATGGCTTGTGGGTGTGTGTGGGAGTGGATGAGGCAGAAATGGAGACACATATGTGAATAGCAGTTGTGCCTCTTGAACTACAGCCAAAACTCCATATATGCCCAGCTGGGCAAGTCCATATGGAGCCTCTGGGGCTGGGAGCCACAGAGATGTTATTTATTTTTAAGACTTCTTCCAATTTATTTGCTGAAGTAGCCCCTTTTCTTTATTTCAACAGGAGTTACAGTGGAAAACCAGAGATACACAGCTTGGCTGTTATTCTAGTATAAATCCACCCCAAGAATGGCAGTGGGAAATCAAAATGCCCTGTTACTTTACACAGCTTTCAGCTCCAGTCCAATCAGAAAGAAACTAAAGACGAAGTGGAAGAATGTTTGCTATTGTCAGCACATGTGCTTCAGTGCACCCCAATACACAGATAAAAGTCCAATAAAAAGAATGGAGTGGACATGAACTCAAAGAAATCCCACTCTACATGTGAAGCCCAGTGGCCCTTCTCCTTAAAGGCAGGAGGTACACTGCTTTGTACATCACGTTGGGAGAAGGCTCAAATAGAAGAGCTAGAAAAGCTTTTGTACAGAAAAAGAAAAAAAAAAAAAGGAGGGGGAAAAACCCCAAAACACGCCTGTTCAATTAACCTTGAAAAATCACTTTGAACTTTTCTTTTTTTTTTCTTTTTTTTTTTTTTCTAGATGTACATTAAAGTGGGTATCTCAGTGACTGTATTCTTTCTATTCTGTAGTCAGCTTGGTCAAATATGTCTTTTATTGTACAGGGGTTTCTCCTTTGCCCTTTCCCATTCTCTGCACGCAGTAGAAAAGGCATTCTGGACAAATTTTCTCACTCATCTCCATTGCATTTGTTTTGCAACATAAATGTAGCATTACTGTTGCCAATGACAACTTGCCCTCTTCACTAAGCAACACAGTATGGATGTGCAGAGCCATGATGAGAATGCTCTTCAAAATGTTTCCTGATATCTAAACAGCATCATTGCACATTGGTGAAAATACTTGTCCATCTGCTCCCTGGGGTCCTATTATATGAAAGAACTCTGCCTTTGCATGTATGCTGTGTCACGGTTTAGGGTCAGGGCGGCTCCTTAGACCTATAACAGACACTCTCTGTTAACCCCCCTCCTTCCCCAAAAGGGGAAGAGAAAAAGAATAAGGGAGGGAGACTTAGTGATTAGAAAAGGAAACTAGAACAGCTTTAATGACAATAATAATAAAAATAGAATAGAATATGTACAAATATATACAAAACCAGTATCAAACCCAACCCCCCTGATGGTAATTACATCACTGTCACCAC
>JANIJG010024400.1:0-38317 GCA_024611175.1 Megaceryle torquata | reverse complement strand
CACAAAGACTAGTCAAAGTGATAAGGACACCAAGTAATTGTCCAGTGGCTTCTTTGCCTTGGGGAATAAAAGGTGCAGTGCAGGATATGTTGGATTTCTTCCATCCCAAATGGAAGGCACTTGACTATGAGGTCAGTAACAAGCTATTTCTGTCTCTACATTATAAAATAAAATAAAATTAAAAAAAAAAAAAAAAAGGTGCCTTTGCTTCCCAGACTTATTTTCCACACTGAACAACCATTTTTTCAGTTAAAAAGCAAGGTGTTTTAACATCACAGAGAAACCAATATATTTTTTACATAGATACTGCATCATGTAACACCAGATCTCTTAAACAGAATCAATAGAATGGGTGCAGGTGGTGTGAAAAATATCTGAGAGCGTGGACTGGCTTTTTGTTACCCTAAAAAAGATTATATTGGAGTAAAAGCAAAGCATTAACATACCGGGGGGGGGGAGGGGTGGAATTAGTCAGGAGGGAAAGTTTCCTGTTGGTGACTCACACAGTGAAATCCTAGATATCCTGAAGTCAGCACTTCAAATTTTACGAGCCTTTTTTTCTCCAAGATGGATTCTGATAGAAGAAAAAAAGCTAGTTTGGAGATTCAGTGGTTTCTTGTAAAAGTGATAAGAATGTATCGTGATGAGTTTTGTGGTTACTGGATTTTACTTTTGTTTATTGAAGTAATCAACATCACTTTGGGATTTCTAATGTAATGTTCCAAGATTCTGTACTTTTTGTTCTAGTTGATTGCTGTTAACAATATGAATTACCTTTTTACCAGCAAGAGTCAATTTAACTCTGTTCCAAACCTTTTAACGCAAAACAGATGGATCAGAAAGTCAGGGTTAGAAAAGCAGCTAAAATATGACAGCATGACGTAAAACTTTCATTAGCACAAGACTGTGTTTCTGGGTTACTTGATGTTTGCTCAGGTCTTCTGAGTATCAAACACTGAATAAAAATTCTTGTATTCATTTAGAGAATCAAAATCTACTGATTTACAAGAGCTGTGGTTCATTTTTATCAGCCTTCATACAGCTGAGGAGCTATAAAAAATGTCTAAAAATAACATAATCTAAAATGGTATTTTGCCATTTCAGAGATCTCAGTACTTTCATATGACCCAAAGTGAGCACTGGAAATGGGAAATGTTTTGTACATACTGTCAGTCTCCCTGTTCCAGACCTCAGCCTGGACTTGCCGCTCTGTGAATCTTGGCAGAATGAACAGGAGGTGCCTGGGGACCTGAACATTAGGTTCAGGTTCAGGGAAGTAGGAAGAGTTACCTTCATGTGATGGTTGTTCCTTTACACACTGGCTCTTGGAATGGGTTTGCAGTTTGGGGTGTCATCAGAGATTTCCAGGAGAAGCACAGTGGCAAGCAGATGATGCTGCCAGAAGTGCTTGATAAAGTCATGTATCGTGCCTCTGTAACTTACACTACACAGAACCACCACCAGAGAAAGTGCATGTAAAGAGAAATCAAAGTTTGACCGGAAATGACGTTTATCAAGTTTCCAGTATTCTCTCGATGAGACAATACAAGGGTCAATAACTGCTACAGTGAGTTTTGCCCCACAAGACACAGGGAGTTTGCTCCCGAGACCACCGCATTACAGCATACAGGATGAGAACATCTGCAGAGCTGGATGTCAGGCATGACACATACTGGAAAGTTCAACTTGCCTGGAAAAGACCACAGGTCTGGTTCAGTATGAACACAGAAGGACACTTCCCATATCTGGTCTTTGTAGTCCATGACTTAAAAACACCATCTCCTCACAAGAAGCCAGCTACCCTTAGGAAGCGTTCAGTATTTATGGAGCAGGCAGGCCTGTGTTGTTAGCACAGTAAATAAATTATTTTCTGCCAAGCAATTAACATGTCTACCTGATACTCGGCTCATGCAGATATGTCAGCTGTGCCACTGATAAGCAGATTGGGTGGAACGTTGATAATTACAGATGATTACAAAATGATCAATTACAGATAATTATGGAGCAGCAGGCCAAATCCCTCTCTGTGGTTGCCCCTCTTAACCCTGATGGTGCTACCCCACGGTTTGAGCCTCTGCATTTGCATACTGCAGTCTGTCTATGACTAAACACAGCTTTGTAGGTCAGGAGTTCATCAGTTACAGCATTAACCGCATCTTAATGCTTGAGATGCTGTCTTGCTCACCCATCCCTTATGGATATGGCCCTGTTATTAAGGATATAGCCAATCTTCCACCTTCAAAAGGCTTCCCACAAGAAAGAGGATCACTGCAAAAATAGAGCAGACTGAGTTTAAGAGAAAGTTGAAACTTAAAGCAGTGTATGTATTTCATCATTTGCAGCTGCTGCTGTAACAATTAATTGCTTGCTCCTATCCAGATAGTAGATGTTTTCCCAGCCGCACTTCATCCCACCTCCCACGCCGAGGCTGCACCAGAGGCTTGACTTCCAGCCACTGGGCTGTCTGCAGGCACAGGGAGAGCTTTTGGCTGTTTCTGAGGAATGTGCCACTTGAGCAACTAATAAATTGCTTAGGGAGAAGGCAGGGAGAGCCAGCTGGATCATGCCAGCATGAACAGGCAATTAGACTGCACTGGGTTGATGAACGGCCAAAGAGAGGCTACTCTGGTTTTACCCTTCTAAGGGATAAGTTATATGGAGGATAAAAACGTTTGTCTATAAGCACAAGTAATGCTACAACTTGTTAGAGGGATGTTGAATCTCCTGTCTGAGGACTTACACTAGTCTGCAACAGCAAAGACTGGAGACTAGGCGAATGAGCACGTCAAGGGTATTTGCTTAACGCTCCTGCTGCTAGAAGCAGCACAGCAGGGTGATGATCTGTACAGAATGGTTAATTCTCAGAGAAGAGGAAATATGTCTTGGAAACATAGAAACCATGGAGTAGCCTGAACACACAGTGATGAAAGGAAGGGGAATTTCCTAAGGGGCTCAAAGGTCTGCTTTCAGAGGCACTGGCCATATGCAGTAGCCATTTGTTAAACTGAGCGATGGATTTTCAGCCTCTGAGGACTAGGAATTGAAAGAATGGAAGCTAACAGCAGTTGCTGAGTGCTCTGTGTTTTGGTCTGCTTGGATTTTTAAACTCAGCCCACTCACTGACCCAGCACACTTTCCTATTCCTGGGAGGCTGTGTAGCAGCAGCGCTGGGGGATGTGGCACAGAAAGGCTCCCGGCACTACCACAGCCACACGAACCAAACGGCACCCAACCTACCCTTCCTAACTACTCGCAGCAATGGTACTGATACAGCAGATGAATCACACAGACAGTGCATTGCCACTAGATTTGCCCTGAAGAGAGCTTTGCAATTATTCAGGAAAGCCTGCCATCGACAGTGTTCAGTTGTAGGGAGTGTATTTTCTTTGCCTACATTAGAATGTGGTATTAAATAACGTACTGCTATGAAACACTGAGCCCATCTGTATTACAGTGATGACTTCCCATCTGTGAAACAGTGGAACCAGAAGAAAAAAGCATCTCTCCTGATACTGCTGCTGTCAGTAAAAGGGGTACCGATGAATCTGACAAACTGGGTAATAGAATTTGCTGCTGCTTGTCATCAGCACCACAGTCAACTTGTCAGTGTTACAGGATTTGAGTGCTCTTTTATTCCCACAACAGAAGAATGTCATGAGGATTTCCTGAACATAAAAGGGTCAGATGAAGGAAATCTCTTAAAAAACATTTAGAGTACCTCCTTAGAAACGTTAAAATGAATTTTTTTTAGCCAAAACCAACGGCTCTTACTCAAATACATACAAATTAATTAAATAAAACTGTTCATGAGTGCTGGGATTTGGGCAGAAGTTTTGATTTTTTATTATAAAAACAATAAACATTTGAAATACTGTAATAAGTTGAAATCAAACATAATTACACAGACATCAAAAATTTTGCAAGCAGATACAGAGAAAAAAGCAGAAGCAATCTGGAGTCTGCCAATCTTGTGAGCTTCTCTTTAGCTCCTTTTTTTTTTTTTTTTTGTGTGTGAGAAAGTTTATCTTCAATGCCAAACAGAGACCTTGGGCAACATCCTGGCCCCAATGAGGTCAATGAATGTTATCCTCTGGCTTCAGAGATAGCAGAACCTTACTCATTACCCACATACTCATTAACACATCTTCTAAATCCTTGAACTTGCTGTACTTGTTTCTCTGGTGAGGCCATGTATTTTCTTGTTATGCATCTGCTCCAAACCAGTTACTTTCCAGATAAAAAGCTCTTTGGTCTGTTCAGTTCATTCATTAACTGCCTGTAGTTCCCCTACACTGAGACACAGAAACCAAGATGTGCAGATTCTAGATAGTGGGCTGGTAAGTGGCATCAGCTAAGACTTCCCCCTCCCCTGTCTGTCTGAAGCAATCCTGCTGTGCTAATTTCAGGGCACACTGTACAGCTACCTACCCCAAAAAACCACAGCACTAGAGAACTGCCCTTTAACATGTAGTAGCTCAACTCCAAACACAAATACATTACTGCCATTAATTGTTTCTCTGAAGGATACTGCTGCTTTGACAGCTATGCAACATATGAAGGCTAACAGGTAAAACTGTTGAGCTGCAGCATCAGGGTCTGGGAGGCTGTGATGGCAGAAGCACAGAGCTCTCCTCTGGCTCAATGATACAAACAGGAGTGCTGCTGTGGTGGTTTAAAGCCATTAACATCCCTGATTACTCAGTGTCCTATGTGAAATGAGTTTCACAGCATCAGCCCAATGCCTACAAAGGGAAGGTGCAGACATTTATCATGCATTAGTAACAGTCTTCCCACACAACCTCCAAAGGCACAAAGTCATATGCAGATGGAGATTTGACAAAACACTATCTCATCCTTTGAGGCAGCACTTCTAGGATGGGTCAGGTGGAGGCACAGTCTCAGGACCATCTGAAGAAACTCTCCCAGCTACCACCAAAGCTGCAGCCCCTCAAGGATGAAGAGCTTCACCTTTTAGTGGTGCCAGCTTGGTGTTATTTATAAACCACAGTACTGAATTGTAATGCACTCCCTCCTTCATAAGCCCTCTGACAATGAGAAATGCACATTCTTCAATAATTACTAAAATGTCATTTTGAAAAAATTCATTCACAAATTTAGTTTATATTAGAATACTTAAGTAACAAAATGATAAAAACTTCCAAACATTGGATTAAGAAAAATTATTTCAAAAAGTTACTTCCGTCTACTCTAAGTACAAATGCAACATGCTTTGGACAAACAGACCTTAAACTTTGGCCCACTATGAAATCTAAGGAGAAAAAAAGGGTTTAGACTATCTTTCCAAATAAGTTTAAAATCTCCTTCAGAAATTTTCCCTTGTGGAGCAAGCTAGCCTGATGTGGGGTGGAAAGCATAAATATGTCAAAGTATGAGGCAAAGCGCTGACTGTAGCAGCCAACAGGGATGTGAAAGATTTAGTTGGTTTGAGAACAATCCATGTTATTCTTCCTTTGTCTCTGAACAATGCTTCCTTCTCTACATTACTAGTCTGTTGACGAGCACCTCTGGAAAATGCCAGAGGACACCAGACTAGCTGGTGGACCCTCCATGGAAATGAAGTACAATCACAGTCAGGTATGTCCCAACCATCTCTACAATGGAATATATATAACATTACAAGTTGACAAACAACATGATGGTGAAAAACTGAAACAACTTAATGCAACCAGTCAAAACCCATTCAACAGCTTTTAATCAAGGGCAGCAGTTTGTAGTGAACAGCTACACTGTTTCGAAGCCACCTCCTGTGCACAGCGTGCTCATTCTCGCCGTTCTCTCACACACTCACGCTCTCGGGCTCACTGCTCTTCTCCTCCTCTTCCTCTCACTGGGAGGTCTCCTAGAGCCTCTCTTTACTTTGGGCTCAGCGCGGCATCGCAGAAATCCTTGCAGCTCATCGGCATGCCTGCCTTGTTGGGTTGTCACTCTGACAGCTGCACACCTCCCTCAAGTATCTTTCTTCATTTTCTTCCTCTTCCTCCTCTCCTTTTTTCCAGGTACATCTGTCATACAAACAACAAGGGCTAGTGCACGAACATTCATGTGCAATCACATCCCTGGGAACTGTTGGCTTTTTGCCTAAAGAAGGGTATTTTATGGTTCTTAGATGTGTTTTATAAGAACCACCTATTTACAAGGGCAATCCAAAGTCATGGGGAGTGCTCTGAATGTTTTTAGTGGGCTCTGACTCACACACACATTTGCTTCCGTTTCACATTTAAAAGTGCTGTGCAAAAATAACTTCCACTAAATGCAATAGCAGTTTTGCTCATTAACTCTGGCAAGAGCAGGAACAGGTATTTGTCATGGAAAAAAAAAAAAAATAACAGAGCCTCTCTAAGAATTAACACATACAGCTGAAGGACAAGCATTTCACATACTCATTTGAAAATAACGCAGATTACACGTTATTCTGAAACCAAAATTCATCCGATGTGCAAAACCAGCCACTTACCGTTATTGGGTGAATTGTTAGCAACATCCAAGGATTTTCTGAAGGAATCACAGACTGCATCACTGCTATGGTTTGGAGATAGCAAGTCCCTTGGGCCTTCTTCCATTCTTGTTTCCAAACCTTGCTGGGGCTTAATTGAAACAATACGCTTCAATAAGCATATGAGTTAAACGAAGCGTATCCAAGTACAAAATATGAGAGAAAATGTCATTACTGGAGGGAATTAGGGTATTTAAAGAAACTGCAGGACAAATTAGTTTTTAAATGGTTAGAATATTCTGGCATGTCATCTACATACCTCCTGTTTATTTGTTTTAGAAGGGATTAAAGTATTCAAATTGTCTTTCATTACCATCTTTTCCCTTGTTTTCCCCCCATGAATAGAAGAACAAGACAACACATTGAGAAAGTACTGTAATTATATAGTGAGGCTGAACACTAAGATGCACCCAATGACTGCTAAATGACCACAGTCCACAGAAATACTGGAGGTAGCATAGAGAGTGTGACAAGCAACTTTGTATATCTGGCTTCATAAGTGATTTCATTTTTTATGTCCATCTCCAAAGGATGATCTTGCACAGCAGCAGACACCGGCATTTGAGGCTGACATGCAGCACAAACTCCTTCTGGCCCATCATAAACTGCCATAAGAAACAATGCTGTCCTGAGGAGTCCAAACAGCACTATTAAGATTATTCATTAAGGTACTTACAAAGCTAAAGCAACTAATTGGATGTGCAAGAGGAGAGAGAGTGGGTCAGCAGCACTCCAGTGACTCACAGGCTGTCCTAATGACCATTTGAATGATTCTGGTCAGTGAGTTAAGTTAAAAGCTTTTCCCTTAAAATGGGAGCATCAGGAGTTCAGGGAGCAAAACTGTCCCAAGGATGAGGACAGACCCCGATGAGTGCAAGAGGAAGACAAATGATAATACACAGCTGTATGAGTCCAGGGCAACATATCTGATGACAAATGTATGAAAAAGAAATTGGACATTTTGAAGTGTCTCCCTCACTTCTCATTTCACTGAGCAGCAAGGATAACACAGCCAAGAACTGGTCCAAACCCCAGTCAACACTCTGTTCCTTTGTACTTCCCATCCCAAATGAGCTGACATTTTCCACAGCCTTTATCTTGCACTCTGGAGATGTTTTTCTCTCAGTAATCTTTTCGCTGGTGTAACATTGATCTAGCTTTATCTTCACTGCCTTTTGGCAACCACCTCTGCATTACTGTTAGTATCTCCAGGTGACCTTCCATCATAGATAAACACAGCCCAGTTGTACACTAAACTTGGAGTGCATTTGCCTGAGAAAGCATTTTTTTCTTCCACAATTAAATCCATCTGCTCCTCTCTGCATTGCAAAATCAAACTTTTGAAAACATGTTAGTGAATACCATGCTGCAGAAACCACTGGTCACTGTGCTCACCATTCTTTTATGACAGGGCAGGGAGAAAAGAGAAAAGGAAGCCACAGGATGGAGAGGAAGAAAAGCCTCCCTTAGGTCACATCATCTTAATGGAGAAGACATCCCCCTGTGCTCTTGGAAAACCAGACGCTACTCTGGGAATACTAAATACTCACATGCCTCGGTCCAGCTCCACGCCTTGCTTCCTTCACTTCAGTGTTTTTCTTCTTCCGTTGCGTTTTGCTTTCGAGTCCAGAAAGGCAGAAATTAATGCCTGCTTTGCCTTTTGGCAAATCCTGAAAGCATCAGAGATTTTATAAGAGGAGGCCTGGGGTAGCTGATTCATGGATTTTTTTCAGGAAAACTGATTATCTCCAGGAATGTGTGCCGACACTGTACAAGGAGGGTGTCTCTCCAAGTAAGGTACACACCTCAGCTTCAGACAGCTGTTTGCAAAAGCTTAGCATGCTCTTCCCACTGCTGCCAAAGAGGAACATTTCCCTGGGCTTCTAAAAAGCATTTAAGCAGCAAGCTTCCTCCTTCTACCTCTCCACCCAAGCGTCAACTGTGTCACTATCAGCAAACCCTCTCACTTAAATAGGTCCCAGTTGTCTGGCATGGAGTGAAGGCTGGTGGTGTCAGCTGTGGACTCTATGCTTCTTTTAAGGCATAGTATCCAGGAAGGTCAGCAGCAGCAGAAAGAATTAATTCATGGGGGGTAGCAAACACCTGAAGTTTTCTGTTTAGGACAACCTTGCCATCTCAGAAGAACTTCCAGAACCAGCCAGCTCCCTCGGCCCATCCCACATGTCCAGCAAGTGTGTCCACCAGCTCCAGATACCACATATCAGGTCAGGGGAGTGACCAGCGTGGCTCTAGGGCTGGACTGGAAACCCCAGTGTGGCCAAGATTGACCTCAGTGAAGCAGGTCTTCCTTGGTCATCAAAGCCACTGCCTCACCTTCTCCTTCTTGTCCCCTGTCTGATGCTTCTCATCTCCTGTCCAGTTTCCCCACTCTTCTGTGGGAGCCTTCCAGTCAGAGTCTAGGTCGATCGCTGAAGGATCATCTATTAGGACAAACATATGTGTGAGTTATGTTCAAAGCTATACTACTTTCCAGGCTCATATTAGTAACACAAACGCTGCAAAGAATATACCTGTCATCTTCTTGCTTCCAGTTGGATGTCCGAGTCTTAAAGATATTTTAAAAAGTATACTCTGACTGCTAATTCACAATTAGTGACTGCACTCTTCAGGACAGGAGGAGCTTTGGAAGAAGGGCATAATTTAATTTAAAGAAGGACAGAAAAACACATACAGGAACAAAAGCCCTTCCAACCTGTTCTTCAAGAAAACAAGCTTTACAAAACTAATAGCATGGCTTGTCAAACATTCCTTTTTTTCATTTAATGGAGAAGGATTCAGGCATATCTAGAAATATTGGTAGACACAGCAGGCTCTTCCACTCACTGCAACACACCATCCTCGGGGCAATTATTTGTATGGAAGAGTAATACTAGCAAAGGATTTGTGTGTTCATTAGTGTTCTCATTGGTGTTTTCTTTCCTATAAAAAATAGAACTGAGTGCATTCTTGACTTAATTTTATTTTTCCATTTTCTTTTCTTGAATGTAAATCAGAAAGGCGTCACCACAGCATAGATTTCCAAAGCTCCCTAACATGCAATTCTAAATGTGCATGAGATAGATAACACCCACCCTGCATCAATTCTGAACATTTCATGGGGACTAGGCAAAAAACTTATGAAAATCTTTTAGGCTTCTGTATCTGCCAGCATCTGGTACCTTTGAAAATCTGGCTTCAAGCCTTCAGCTGCTTCTCCACAAAGCCCTGGCAAATGATCCTCAGGCAAGAAGGCAAAACAGACCAGTCTAATTCATTCCCCCCAACTGAATGAAGTTAAAAAAACCCAGATAAATCAGCATAAGATGTTGAAAGGACTACTTGATTATTTTTTAATGGTTTGAATGTAACAATTGTTAAGTCTTATCCTAACAGGGAGAAAGACTTTGAAAACCCAACATGTGATAATAACTCTTAGCTGATCACGTATCTTAAAATAAAAATGAATACAAAAAAAATCGCAAGCTGGATGGAAAAACTTCTAGTTGAAGCAGGGCCAAAACCAAAAGCATGCTGGGGATGATAAAAGAAAACTGTTTCCAAAAAGCTGCTCTGTCCAATTTGCTGCCAAATGTTATAAACATGATTATAAACATTGCTCAAGTTTCTCAGTATAAAACCCATGCCCTGTACATAGACAGTATTTCTTTCCCTCTTCTAGAACGAGAAGTATTTTTTAATGCATTCCCCAATAAAAAAATGGTCTAATAATTTTAGGGAAATAAATACATCTAGATTATATATACATGAATGAGTTAGATGTCTGAAGAACAGTCTGTGTAAGCTGTACATGGGATACCACCACCAAAAAGCTTCTGTTGCTTCTCCACAAGTTAGCTTACCTGAGGGTCTGGCTCACGAGATCTGGAGGATTTTATTGTCGTGGTTGAAGGCAGTATCAACCTGCACTCCCCACCCCTAACTATGCCACAGGGTACATCAGTGTGAGGACATAGCAAGTCCCAGCTCCTCAGCTCGTTCAGTGCACTCTCTGCCTCTGTGCTAGGATACCATAAATGTGCCACAGCAGCAAAAAATAAAGGCAAACCCACGCTGCTAGAGGGGAGGCAAATTCTGGCTACCAGGAAGGTGCACAGCATGATGCAGGGACTGGTGAAACAGCACTGAGCCTTCATGAATGACAGTCCCTCCTGAGCTGCATGGTGGCAACTCTGCTGACAGATGCTCTTCTGAGTGTGCAAGAATGGACTGTAACTTAAGGAAGACACGATGGAAGCCATTGCTGTTGTTTTCTTGTCATGCTGGTAAGGCATGAGGCTCAGCCAGGCAGCAGTGACTCTGCCTCATCTCAGAATTCTTCTTCCCAAAGCATTACGTCCCAGGGGTGTTTCAAATCAATTCAGAGTATAATGAAGTGCAATATAAAATTCTTTAAAATTTTCTGGATGTGATGGGAAAATTAAATGTACTTATCACTGAAGTGTGATTTAAACCCCCTTCTGTTGTATGGCATATTTCCCATCTACAAGGACATCTCCTGGAATGCATTTATATTTTTAATATTCTCTAGTATTTTTAAATCAGCAACTGGCTCTTCTTGGGTCATAAATTCTCTCACGGGTTAAAACTGGTCAGCAATCCCTTCAGTAGGAGAAAACCCTGAACACAAAAAGGAGAGTGCCATGCAGCAGCAGCTATTCCTGCTTACCTGGTGGCTTTAGTGCTGACAGAGGTGATCTCTCCCAGAGCATCAATAGACCAAGATCTTTCTAATTTCTGGTGTTCATTTTTACAAAAGCAGTGTTGTTAAATTCCATTTTCCAACTTGATTCTGCTTGCAACCCACCTCAGTCCCAGCAGCTCCACCTAGACGAAGTTGTACTTCTCTGTTCCCTGCTGGCAGCAAAGATGTCCCATTTGCACCACACATTTCTGGGATGAGGTGATTTTCACATACCCCATATAATGAAGATACTTCAAGATCCTGAAGGGCACTATATTGAAGGTGTCTTCAGAAATCAGGGAGGCTGCCAGCACCTCTGCAGGTAGAAAGTCCACCCTAGCACTGACCACCCAAATGCCTTTGGTATCCAGGTGCCTGGGCAATGCTGGTGAGCAGCCAGCTGTTCCCTGAAAGGTGTTGGGGATCAGGAAAATGGGGACCCACAGCAGCAGGGTCTGGTCAAAGGGGACAGTCAGCAGGTTTTCTATTCCAGCTGATAGATAAGGTAGAGTCCTCTATATGCTGAACCTAATTATCTGTCCTGGAAAACGAAACTGGAAACTATGGCAGCAAAACTCAGTGTGTATCACTGAGAAAGAGATTTAAAACTTTCTAGTCCAGCGTTGTAGATTTGTATCCTATGCTATCAGTATCCCCCTGTGGCATACTCTCCTCCAATATGGTCAGCAGAAACCTAAGGGAGAACAACTGTTCATCTGGCAGGGCAAAAACCAAAGTGAACTGAGTGCTGTCTGTGGTGCTGAGTCCTTCTGTGGCTGCTGCACCCATCCCTTTGAAAAGGGCAGTTGGCTATGTAATGAGCATGGTCCTAACCCAAATCCTTGCCAAGCCCTCACTTGTAGACCATTGAATCCATTCAGAGAAAACGGGTAGACAATTTCCAGTCCAATGCTCTCATTTATGTGTTACAGGTCAAAATTACTGCTACCAGCAGCTGGGTGTAGGAGTCTCATTTGGCACTTTCCTCTAGCATAATTCAATAGATGCAAAAATATCAAATAAACCCCAGACTGAAGACTTCTTTTAATTCAAAGAAGCTGTTTGTTCCCATGGAACAAAGAAATTAAAATTCATTTTAACCTAAGGACAGAAGGAAGGATGGGAGTCAGGAGACACAGGAGCTTTCTGAAGGTTCCAGGGAAAATCTGCTTTGGCAATCAAGAAGGATTCATTGGGTAGATGCCAAGTCACAGATAAAAAGACAGCCCTCATGGTCATGAGACAGTTCATTTGCAAAGCAGAATGTGGGTCTTCCAAGACTTCTCTGTGCTGTCACCAAAGCACAAGTCCACTGCACTTGGAAGAAGATGCATGGGATAAAATTAGTATGTGCTTGCCTTGGAAGCAGACACTAATGCTCTAAAACAGCCCAGCCAGGCATGCCACGCGGGTTACACAGTTTGTAACAGCAAAACCAGCCACACCCTGTAATGCGCTTTGTGAGACAGCTAAGTACATAAACGTCACCAAAGGGCAGCAGCAGGCAAGTGGTAGTGGTGCACAAAGGCAGCACTGGGGATCACGTTCAAGCAGTAAAGCCATCAAGGTAGAGCATGGAAGACAGAGCAGAAAGATCCAGAACAACCCTGCAGAAGAAGCAAGAAAGGTACCTGGCAAAACCAGAGCAGTTCTTGGGCTTGAAAATGAAGTGAATTATGCCAGGAGCAGAAGAGATTCACCCTTTTTTCTTTTCTCTCCATGGCAGGGATGAAAAGTATGCAAACGCTAATGAGCAGGGAAATAGGAAGATGAAAGAAATTGCCCAATTTAAGGCCCTCTTCCCTCATGGAAGAGTCCTGGCCACTACAATCTCCTGGTAGGACTGCAGAGACTGCAGCTATCAGTGCTAACCATGTGGCTTCATCTCCAAGACACTGAATACCCATAGTTAACAAAAGTTTAGATTGTGAAGGAGAAATTAAACATGCATGGACAATGTCTGATGACAGAATGAGGATTACTGACAGCTGAGTTTGGGAGGGGCCTCTAGAGATCAGCTAGTCCCACCCGCTGCTCACAGCAAGATCAGCTACAGCAGGTTGCTCAGGGATGTAGCCATCTGGGTTTTGAATATCTCCAAGGGTAGAGACTCCACAACCTCTCTGGACTGCCTGTTCTGTTTCATGACCACCCTCACCACAGCTCTTCACTTCATGCCTCTTGCCCACTCTCTAAGCAGACCAGAGGCAACCACTCCATCAAGTGTTCATACAAACACGGCTGGACTCTGCTGGACCCACTCCAGAATGTCCATACCCTGGACATGCCCTCCCCATCTACTGGGGAGCCCAGAAATGGGCACAGCACTCCAGATGTGACAATTAAGCGTTAACCATCAGCAGTGTGTATCATTCATGAATGTCAACCTAGCAGTGTGTTGTTTTGAAACCAAACAGATTTATCAGTCTTTTAAACACTCCCATATCACAATGACCACTCAGTTCCCTAACTACTAACTCCCTCCCTCTATATGCTTTCAGTTGTGACAACATTTAAGCCTCAAACCCTTTGTGAGTTAGGGTGTTGTTATTACTGGTACTTCACAAAAAGATAAGCTGATGCGGAGCGGGCAGCTGGCCCAAGGCTGCTCTGCGAGCCAGGGCAGAGGCAGGAGTCCAGCAGCCAGCTCCTTCTCTACCAGGCCAGCATGGAACTAACAGTCACATTAAATGTACTGATCTAGATTCGATAAAATGCCCCCAGCTCATGTACAGGTCATGAATGTGATTTTTTTTTTTTCCTGTAGTTCAGAGGCCTGCAAGAGGTAACAGGCCTTGTTTAACTGTCAAAGAGCTCACTTTGCCTGCAGCACAGACCTTAACGCCAACCATTACCTCATCTCAATTCAGGGAATACATGTTCGTGACACTCCCCTCTGCATCAATATCAAGGCTGATGATTCAAAGGAAAAAAAAGAATTACTACTACTAAGAAGCAAGCTGTAAAGCAGGCAGAAAGCCTTCTATTTCTGCTTCCCGTCAAAATGTTCCTGCTTCAAAATTTGCAAGAGCAAGCTGATGAATTTGCTCCTCTCTGTCCTGCACTTAGACAGACATGGCACTGAAAAAAGTGGAGCTCTGCCCGGCTTTGCAACTGCAAATCAAATTCAGAGCGTGCCAAGTGTGACAAGTGTGAGGTGCAATGCAAGGAAGGGCTGCTGAAGAGCCACCTCTGTTGCCTCCCCCCTTCCCGTCTGGGTGAGCCTGGGCTCAGGAGTCACAAAGGGCCGGGTGCTCACCAGCAGCAACGTGGGGGTAAACAAACACGGCACTAAGGGAAGGGATTGCTTGAGGTTGGGGTTTGTTCTTTGTTTTTTTTATAAAGCAAACTATGCTATTTATAAAATCCTCTGATGGCCAAGCTGATGTGTCTGATACTGAGTCTCAGTTATTGCTGGGCAGAGAAGCAAGATGACCGCAATCTTTTCTCCCGAGTGCATTCAGCCACTCTGGGGTCTCCTGTAGTTAAGGCAATCAGAGCAGCTAGAGCAAGAAGGGGTCTGCTCAGCTCATCAGCCATCATTCCTACAAGAGCAGGGTAAGGCCTCCCAACAACAGAGGTATAAATAGATACTTCACTCAATCCTGACCAAAAGGTCAAGAGAAAAGGCCATTTAATACCCACACTGTTCATGCCAAATTATTCCAGCCACTCAAGACCCATGCTGGCCTTTCAAGCAGATTTTAAAAGTACAAAAAAAACCCGACCAGTCCTAAAAGGACTGAAATCCTGATTGCCTCAGTCCACTGGAGCTGTATTCTGCCTCCGGCTTCTGGGTATTAGAGAGGTCATTTTAAGTTTTGGCAAAGGTACCCCATGCTCTAGCAGTGCCCTGTCCTCCCCACAGTTCCTCCCCGTCCACCCCACAGAGCCCAGGCTGGGGGCTGCCTGGAAAGGCGCCACTCGGCTCCACCTTCCTCACCCAACAATGGGAGGGAGGAAAACACAATGCTTCAGTTATGAGAACCAAACGCAACTTTGAATTCCTTTCACCAGTGCAGTAATCTGAGATGGTTGCTAACTCATGGGAGTTTTTGAAGCACAGAGCCCATACTGTTGCCTCTGGCTCAGGAAGTCCCTGACCCACTTTCTGCTGGCTGTGAGGAGGGATCGCCCTGTGCTTACCCTGTTCCTTTGCTTATCTGCCAGCAACTGCTATGTGCAACTGCTGGTGAGAGAACACAGGGTTACAGGGGCCTTCGGACAGCCTCCCTACAGCTGCTCTTGTTGCCCAAAAGCTCTAATTACACTTTGCACAGCAGTGTGTATGCAGTGAACATGACTGTATCTCCTGCATCCCTTTCTTGGCACCTTCTAAGTAAAAACATAAATAAAATGGATGTTTTTGCCCTTCTCGAGGGTCCCGTGCAAGCATGCTCTGACTGAGCTCACGTCAGCTTTGGGCACCTGCACAAAACCAGACAGAAACTGAATTTCTCCTTTACCTCTACCAGCCTTGTGTGAACAAGTCACGTGGGAAGTGGACCCTTATTTTTCAGGCTTAGGAAACAGACTGAAAAGGGTATTAGCATTAGTACACTTGTCTTTCAATAACAAAAGAACAAAGAGACATACCCTGCCCCTGCCATGCATCATCTGCGGGGACAAAAGTCGAGCTGGAGTGCCGACCGCATCTAGAAGGGCTGTCCTCAGATGATTTACTCTTCACATAATCTACATACAGGAAAAGCATATTTTTTAAAGAATAAAACCAATCAGAAACCCCCAAACTTAAAAGATAATCTCATAGGTATATTCACAGTATTAAAAGCAATTAATCATGCCTTTATCTGCTCGCTATGTCATGTTGCCTGGATGTTATGTAATTTAAGCCACACATTAATCTATGCAGTTTATCACAGTGGATTTATAATGAAGGCTGGATAAGGACACTACATGCATAAGTTATTAAAAACAGTGTACTCAGGAGTGGATCTACTGACAATATTCAAAGATGTAAACTTCTGACTCATCTCTGTTGGGGATGTAGAGAAGGGAGCTATAGTTTCTGCAGAACAAAAGCTGCATCCAGTGTATCCAGCTTCAACTCCCACCACCTCCAGTGAGAAGGCTTCTGCTCATTCTACAGAAATCCATAATTAACAAATGAATTACTCCAAGAAAGAGCACAGATGAAAGAGCACTGCTGGAGGAAAAAGAAGAGCTTTTTTTTTTTTTTTTATTTTCAACAACTAAAGCAACCAATAGGATTCACGTGCCTCCCTGAATGACTCCCTTTAATCCCCTTCTAAGGTCTGTACAGAGCAGTGTTTTCTTCCTTTCTTTCAAACACCAGATTTTTTTTCACATCTCTGATTTTTCCTTCTTCCTTTCACCTAAAGAACTCCCTTGTTTCTGCAGTTTTGTTCTTCATCAGCCTGTTTTTTTTCTGCATAAATGCAGATGTTAACAAATATTTCTCTCTGTTGAGTACTTGTACGTTAGGAACTGCTTCAATCCCCTGATGCAATGTTGGAAAATAGATGATTAAATATGGCATGTATTACATTGATTACCATGTCTGGCTTTAGAAGTGGATTTCAGCATTCTGGCTCACGCCACACATGCTGTTTTGCACACAGATGTCTATCTATATGTATCTATGCTTGCCTCTATCAGCTCTAAAAGATTCAAGACCAGACTTTACATTCATCAGCCAGCTGGATCTCCAGGCATATTTTAGTTTCTGGTAGGCAGAAAGCGTATGAACCAGGAGCGCTCAGAGACAGGCAGTGGGATGGACTGACAGTTGCAGAGAGGCAAAGTGAAAGCCAGAAACAAGGCTCGAGATTAATGCAGAACCAGGAGGTGCTCCATCCTTCTCAAGGCCTTGCATGCAGTCACTCAAGACGAAGATCCCTCACTGTGCTGGAGAGGAAGCTGCTAGCCGGGCAGCCTCTAACAGGGCCTCTCCAACCCAGGCGTTTGCTCTTTCCCTTGTCTGAAATTCTCTGAATTTGTTGGTCATCAGAATACAACAGAAACCTTCTGTGTGAATAAACCTAAAGAGAAAGAATTTGCTAGTGAGGTATTTTTTGGTTGTGGATTTTTAAAAAAATTATTATTTATTCCAAGATGAGACATGAGTTTGGAAAACACTCAGTAAGATGTTCTGATATCACTCCTTAAAATGCTGGTGCACTGGATTGCAGAAGTGAGCAAGCTTTACAAGAAAGAGTGACTAAGGAAGTGTGGTTCCAAGGGAAAAGACCCATATGAGAGCAATGAGAGTACTTTTAAACCAAACATCAGGAATTCAGACAGAAGTCCAAAGAGAGACAACTCACCTAACTCCCTGGACAGCTCTGATAACGTCCCAAAGGTCACAGGACAGGATTTCACTTCTGCAATATCCCATGTTCCTGCATTTAAAAAGCAATCAAACAGTAGCCCAAAACGTGATGTCACATTCACAGATGGCAACTTCAATGTCTACATGACACCTCCAGTTTCATTACAGCCCTCCCGTGTTTTCTCTATCCCAAGCCTGCAGCCACTGCTGTTGCTGAAGAAGAATCAAGCAAGGAGAAGTTATGTTCTATGGACAGGGAGGGTCCAGTCCAGTCACCATGTACGCTTTTTCAGCTCTTCAAAATGGACATCACACCAGCATGGCACTTCCCTGGACTTAATGAAATTCCTAACTCATCTGATGTCACCTTTATGCACAACTGGCAGAAGTTGTCATCATGTATCAGCTTGGAATTTGGCCTTTTGAAAACATCAGAGTAAAAAATGGTGCTAATGTCCTCTCCTCAGCAACCCTATACTTTGCAAAAAAGGGACTCTAGCAGAGAGAGCAACTCATGTAAGACTGACCTGAGACAATTTTCTGAATCACCAGAGTACTGGATTACTGCTACTGAAGGTGAGTCATCATATGGCCTTATACACCAATCAGTCCAGCCATTGAGCTCAATTAATCAGTGAGATTGTAATGGAAATCAAATGCTTTTGAAAATCAAGCAAAGAGCAGTATTAACCTCTTTCACTTTTAACTTGTAACTCTTCCATCCCACCATGAAGTCAGGAAGAGAGATATAAAGCTACTAAAGGTCCAATTGCCACCTAGTTACCACCTATTGCTCTAGAATCTACAATATCCCCCCGCAGTGGAAACAGAACAGAGGACATAACTTTGCTATAAAAATTAAACCATGATGAAAAGAAAAGTCTTCAAATACCAGGGAAAGAGCTGATACCAGCCTCTCCTAATCTTTAGCTTAATGGCCCGGCAGTCCATCCCTTCACTGCTTTAAAGGTGTCTGAGGTTTTAGAGATGCAGTTTCCCACCTCCAGCTTCCATTAGACAGACAATATCCCAACAACACAACTGAGACCTAAAGTAGCTCTAAATGACCTTATTTAGACACCAACAAGGGGGGAATCAGCTGGGAAGGTGGGCAAACTGTAGGTACAGCACAGCACTGACAGGTACAGACTACTTCCAACTGTCAAATACCCAAACTGATTTAGGAATACTCTGCCTCATGCTGCTTTGAGAGGCACAGATACACCCTGAAACCTAACTCTGATCATGGGTGAGCATTCTCAGAAGGAAAGGCTTTGGTTGCAAAGGAACCAAACACTAAATATCTGTGGGTAGAAAACAACTTGCACCCAACTACTGCTTACTGCCCAAGATAGTTTGCAACACAGAAGAAATCCCTGCCGTAAAGACCCCTTTTTTCATATTGCTGGGAAATAAACGCCAGGTAGCAGGGTTCGGAGGGGGTGGACTACGCTGTGTGTGTGCAGGACGGATGTGGATGGGGCTGTACTCTGCTGGATGCAGTTAAGTCACAAAGCTTTCCCTCTGCAACACTTGGACATCAACACTTACCTATGTTGGAGAAAACATCCTCCTCTGACTGAGAGGGTGCTGATTCTTCCCATATGGCTACTGAGGCCTTCAGCACGGTTCCGCACTCTGTCTTGGCAACGAGAGCACCTTTTCCACCACCACTGGTGTCCTCTGTGAGGGGCCACAGTGCTCCCTTCTCATCCCAGTCAAAGGCTGGCTCGGCCACTGAGATACCCAGGGATGCTTTGCTGCGGTCTTCTTGGGAATAAACATTATCACAGGGTCATCATTATTTTTAATTACAATGAAGAGTTTCTACAGGGGAAGCAACAGAGCAAAGTCTGATCCAAACCCATCAGATGTAATGGCTATATTCCAACGGCAATTATTTACAGATACCATGACAGTAAAACAGAGCCCCTGGGATGGGACAATGAAGCAGCAAATGTGAAGGCCATGTGAGATGGAAGGCACCACACAGTCCAGCAGTGAGTCCCACAGGAGATGACACTGACCACAGAGGCCTTGGGCATCCCTCCCTGACTGCAAGGGTGGCTCAAGGCCTCCAGAGTCCAGCTGGGAGCCCAGACCAGTAAAGGGAGAGAAAGAGAACAGCAGGACATCCGAGGAAAAATAAAGCAAACCTCTTGGATGTTAGTAGTTCAAGGCTGCTAGAGAAATCAGTGCCAGGAAATGGATATTATAAATAATGACAATTATCTCCAACATCTTTTGTTCCAAGGGACTCCTAGAGCACTTTATGACTCCAGCCGTCAAAATAGCAAAGCATTTTCCTGGGGCTCTGGTGGGCAGGGGACCACTGATGACATCAACCCCACCTTTACACAGCTTAATGCTGCTGCTGCTTCTCCCCTGCTAGGAAACAGCAATCAGCACTCCCAGGGCTGAAGTTAGGGCTTCTTCCTGGAAGATCACATTTCACTGCTCTGTAAACACCCATACTAAACAGGGCCACCACAGTCACCTGGTTCAGCCTGCTGCACAACCCAGGCTCCAGGATCACACCCAAGGACTTCTGGTGCTTCACCTGTGAGGTGGTCTGCTGAGCTCCCTTCCCTGGGTCAGAAAAGCACTCAGCAGCTGCATGGTCTCAGTGCTAACCCACGTGTGGTTAACTTCCCACACATGCCAACAGGCCAGCTTACATGAAGAAAGCCAAATGTGGACCCATCTACTTTGCTGGACAGCAAGAGGAAGCCTCAGCACCATAAGCCCTTAGAGACTGTCATGCAGATATTTAACTCTTGATAAACCAAGAGTCAAAAATCCAAACTCTTGACATTTAACTCTATATAACCCAAGTGATAAAGTGGTCCCAAAATGTCTGTATATTTTTAGATTAAAATTGACTGTTCACTTGCCCTGCAATTTTAGTAGAGCATTTGAGAGCACTTTTAGACTTACTGCAGACAGTACAAAAACATCCACATTTATCCGTCTCCCAATTCCAAGTTTCTATCTTAGCTTCTAAATTATGCTAATATATTAAACTTACAAGTTTCTCTATTATATTGATCATTTGTCACAAATAATTAAAGCATTTCCAAATGCCTTAATTCCATGACCTGATTTCCTATAGTGGTTATAACATAATTAGTAGAAATGTATACAGGCACAGCAGACACTTTGAAATCCCCAGCAGAAAATGTGGAGTGAGCACAAAGCATTATTTCATTTTATCTCATTAGGATAAGAGTATATCCCCCTTTTGTAGCTGTTTGCTCTGGGAAGGCCTGGGTTAAAGAACCTGCTTGGAAGTGAGCAAATTACACAGGTTTTTATACATCCATTATCAGAAAACTTCTTCTGTAAAGTCACAAAAAAGTAACTAATCCCCATTACACCAAGTCTCCAGCAGATCCCAGATCTAACAGACTTTTGCTTTCAAACTCCTATGGGCAATACTGTGTTTTAATGAAAGCCTGAAGTAAAAGGCAAGCTCCCACGTAAGAGCTCCCAAAGCTGTCTCTTCCTAAGTAAACAGCCTAAGTAAGTGCAAAGATTTTGCTGCTGAATGACAGAGCAAACAGCAAGATGCTGGGAAGTGAGAAGAGGTTAAAGCCCGTCCAGAGTGGGTGTGTGCACTGAGCCTGTACATTTACCTTTTTGTTTCAGCCTTTCCTTCCTTAAGTGTCTCTTTTCTCGGCTGCTGATCTTGGTCTGCCAAACTCCTACAACACAGAGCAAAGTTCATTTTTAAGCTAACAAGAAACTACTTTTACTGCCTTTCTTGCTGAACACCAAGGTAAATAGCTATCTGATGCTGGCTGTAAACGTGGCATCAGGGCAGTGAGTGCTACCCTGGTCTCATGCAGCAGCATCTCCCCTGTGTGCAGCCTTTACTGTGTCTGCAGAAACGTGTTACATAAGAGATCCCCAACACAAACCCGTCTGTTGCGTGTCCTGACATGTATCTGCATATGTTCTCCTGTCCTTTGCATCAGCCTGATGTGACACCCCTTTCCTTCAGAGGAGATATCACAACGGAGTATCAACTGCCTTGCACATCTGATAGTGGAAATTAGTTCAAGAAAATCTTAACTGTCAAACAAGGCTTCAATTAAATGACTTCCTCTAGGCTCGAAGATATCCTAGGATTTGTACTGCAGCAACACAACTGATTTCCACACATGTTTATTCACGCAAGTGTGGCCACATTCTGCCTTCATCCATCCTCTCCAAGACCCAACAAGTCAGGCACAAATGGTTAAGAAAGGAAAAAAACACATTTCCTAGATTTCACTAAGACAAATACTTTCTCCCTCTGAAGCATCCCCGAGTAACATGTGAAACAGTTCATCTGGCTCATCCTTTTATAAAACTAAATGTCCATTTGCCAAAAAGTCTCTGCTGTTTCCCCTTCTCCTCTAGCAGCCTGGCAGGCACTCTGCTCCCAACATGAGGGCCCACGGGGAGGACTCTGCTCCAACAGCAGTGAGGGCTTCTCTTCTCTTTTCACCACCACGCTAATCACATGATAATCTTTTAAGCCCAGAAAAGCTTAGATTGTGTTGTTTTCAATATGACCCTCGGTGGGGGAAAGCGAAAAGGGGCTCATGGGACACAATGTATTTTCCAGGGAAATTCTATCTCCCTGAGCCTTGCTAGCCTCTGCCAGATTTCTCTCTGGATATGCTTGTAACCAAAGGTCTTGGCTCTGTTCGTGGGCATGCAAAAAACCAACTCTGTATTACACCAGCACCTTTACCAGCCTCAGTTGTGAGCACACCAAAAGGCTGCCTGGGAAAAACCCTGCTTAAGCTGTGTATCAGCATGGCAGGGGCCACACGATTAGAGTAAGAACATGAAGACAGGACCCTGCTACACAGTGGACCTCTGGCCTCTTCAGAGATGCTTCCTCGTCTGCAGATTTGCCATCCCTGTGAATGTGGTAGGGACCTGGGAAGTGTGTCAGGAAAGCACACGGTCCCTGTCTGTGGAATTACACATAGTAAGGAGAAGATGATAGAAATAGCTCTCAAACTGGCATTTTTTCACAGTAACAGAACACTAGAATAGTAAAGACCTCCCTTCCGCAGTATTTAATCTCAAGCTATTATTTGATAATAAAAATATCATAACAGATCTTTTGTTACCTTCCTCCTCCTGCAGTTTGTCTCTTTCCACAGAAAGCAGATCTTTTGGTACCTCCTTGTCAGAGCACTGGGCTTTCCTCTTCTTCTTAGGCTACAGTATACAGGAGATACATGACAGAAAGCAGGTATTTGTTACATTGCATCATAATGAAAAAAAGAGTCAGGGCAATAGTTTTGAAATAGAGATCACACATTGTTAGTCAGAAAGAGCACTAGGTTGCTGGAGTCTCTAAGTGAGTGCAAAAATCTTCCCAAGCAGATTTTATTGCAAACTCCAAACCAATGAATGTTATAGCTTTTGGCCTACAAATTTTGACCTATTTGAACTATCTGCTAGGTTAGAAAGCTCACATTTTAATTCAGGCACCTGCTATGTAGTAAGATTTGCATTCAACATTCCTAAATCCTAATTTTTTTCCTATGAAGGAGAGAAACCTATAATTATTTACAATCAGCAATACTAAAATCAAGAGTTAGGATCCTGCCTATGCTTAATCAAAAAAAAAAAAAACCCACCTTCTGTCTTGAAATACAGTATATAACCTCTAAAGCTTTTATCAGTACCTTGAGGAGCTTTTTCTCTCTGGTGTTATCTGATGTTATAAGCTGACCATTTACTGAAACCTAGAAGATGGACAATAAAGAACACATGGAATTTGTTTGGGCATGTTGTGTATATGTAAATATATACATGCATACAATGATTTTAATACATTCCTATAATACATATTATAGACTGAAAAACACAGCTCAAATTATCACCAGTACGAATCTGGGCTAGAATTTGAAGCCTTGCTAATGAAGGCATCTGTAGTTTACACTAATCTGAAAGGGCACAGCAGTGGCTGAGGCCATTTTCATATGGCTTGGTGAAACAGCAGAGCTAACCTTAAGCCTTCAATATTGAATGTTCTAGTTTTAAAACAGCAGTTCTCAACTTTTCCAAGGCAGGATATACCTGCCAGGAACACAGTTCCCTGCCCAGGCTGCGTGGCTGTTCCTCACTTGAAGTGTCTATAAAGCATGGACACTTTCCTCCACACCAGTACGAGTGTTCAATGCCCAAGAGAAAACCCTTGCCGGACCCACAGAAATGTCTCATGTCAGAGCTGGAACTGAAGTACAGAAGATCCCAGCTCTCACTTCTGGGCTTGGACACGAGGTGGTTCCGCTTGTGGTGGCAGTGACAAGCACCACAGCCTGACTGTGCCAGAGATCTACTTGGTCTTATGTTCCTAAGTCATCCCTTAAGTGCTCCAACGATCAGAACAGCAAAATCTCTTCAAAAAGCACTATCAAATAAAGTAACAATCTTAAATTAAGTGTCTCTTGAAAGATAATATATAAACTCTAAAACTCTTACTGGTACCTTGAGGAGCTTTTTCGCTCTCGTGCTGTCTGATGTTATAAGCTGGCCATTCACTGGAACCTGGAGGATGGACAGTAAAAAACACATTATGGAATTTATATGTGCATGTGTATACATATGTAAATATATATATGCATCCAGTTATTTTAACCCATTCCTATAATACATAGGATAGGCTGAAAAACACAGTTCAATTACCCCCAGCACAAATCTAGGCTAGAATTTGTGGCCTTGTTCCAATGTAAGTTAATTTATTCAAAATTAATTAGAGTTAGCTAAGCCTTTATGAATGCAAATCCAGAAATCCCACATAGATTTATTCCAAAGCAGACATATTTGTCGTTTATCCTAAGATTTGTCTAGGATCAAAGATGTTTTTCAAATAGGGTAAGCCTGTCTTAAAAAAGCAGCATAGACAGGAGAAGGCTTATTTTAATTCTTGTTTACTGGTTGGGCTGAACCTTATGCTCCCCTTCAAGTCTATGTGACCAACTAAAAGAGTAGCTTTCATCCTACCTAGATCCTGTAAAGTAAACCATGAACGTTTAAGGACTTTTCAAATTACAGTTTGATTGATGTCTCAGCTGTCTCAGAATTCACTGGCAATGGCCAACCTCCAGCTGCAGGGCTGGGAGGGTGTAATTCTGCAGCTGAGGCAGAGAAGGCTGTGACAGCAAGGACAACTACGTGCTACCCAGAGGGAGCAGCATCCACAAGAAGGCAGAACCTACTCCTACAGCTGCCTCCGTTTCCCGATGACATGCACAGAGGCATGTTGCTGAATTTGCAGCACTCCTCTCCCTTGTCCAGCTTGCCCTCCTCATGCAATGCAATCCCAGTTCAGCGCTGCCCAGGTTTCCTTCAGTCCCATCAGACCTGTTGTGCTGCAGAATGGAACCCCAACTCACAGCTGGGAGCCTGACCCATGCTGTCACCACAGGCCCTGACCCATCCTCCATCTCCACCTGGGGCAAGGGACAACAGGGACCCCTGATGCCTGGCAGGTGACAGCAGCCCTGTAGGGAGCAAAACCCCTGGCTGCAGCCCAGAGCTGTCCCCTTGGCATCAGGAAGCAGTGGGCACCCTCTCACAAGCTGGTGATGAAATGTCTTCATGTGCCTAAAGTCCTCTTGGGGCAGGGCAGACTGCTGATGCTTTCCATCTTCTACTCCTCCTCCCCACCCTCACAAGTCATCCCTGTCCCTGAGACACTGTGGCAGAGCTTAACCAGGCGCACACTGGAAGATGGAACCTGCTCTGATTCAGCTGCAGAGCAGCAGTACCCACCCTGCACTGTCACAGATGCCTTTGTTTTTCATCATGCTGAAAAAACACAAGCAGTTAATGAAAAAGAGAGCTAGAAATCAGCACGCTCTGCACAACACCGTACAATAACTCAGGAAAGCTAAAACCTGTTTTATTTAAAAAAAAAAAAAGTCTTACTGGGTGGCCACATCCCTTTAGGCAACAGGGCCACCACCCCAGATGTGAGAATCAAAGACTTGGAGCCACCTTGTGACAGGCGAGAATACAGCTCTCCCATGGATGCCCTAAGAAGCCTCATTTCCACAGAGAAACACGGTTTTCTGTGTTATCCTACAGGCACTTCGAAACTTTGTCAGCACTTGAAGCAGCTTCTTCCGAGAGATGAACTGGAGTTATTTCTTACACACACACACACAAACAAAAACAAAAACAACAACAACAAAAAACCAAACCAAACCAAAACAAAACAAAAAACAAACAAACAAACAAAAAAACCACAAAAACCAAACCAAACCAAACCACTCTCTGCTGACGTTTGCAATGTTTAGTTACCAGCAAATAAGTCCCTATGGGTGATTGTTTCTGCCTGTCTCCAGCAAACCCAGTGGGGCTGCGGTCCTGCAGCCTGGTAAGGCTTAGTTCTTTGGTACTTTGGAGATTTTAGAGCTATTTTTCATGAGCAGAAAGGTCTGATTTGAAGTGCATTTTAAAGACAGCACAACAGGCATCCTCACGTTGGCAAATGCTTCAACCCTGGAGGTACTTGTTTGGAAATGTGGATGGGTTACAATCTCATGGTGGACTAGGGTGTAGCATGGACCTAACAGGCTGGCATTCCAGTGATGCACTGCAATTATTAGGAGGGGAAGCCCCCTCCTAATAATTGGCTCCTAACAGGAGCCAAAACCACTGCCTGATCACATCAGCAATTCCAAAAGCTTCAACTTACATGCTTCAACCAAGCAGTTCATATCTTTCGTCTCCCTTAGCTGTCAACTGCAAACAATGTAATTGTTTACAGTGACATTCTTCTGAACGTTCACTAGCAAAATAATTTTATATCATTAATACCCAACAACATTTTGTAATAGTTAGCAAGACCATCTTTGGGTTTTCCCACAGGCAGTCATCTCTCTTCCAAGACTCTGAGGTTCATTTACTAGAGGCACTCCATAAAGCCCACCACAAGATCCAACTCTGCCTGCAGCAGGGAGGGAAGCAGCCTCTCACATAGGATGGGCGACATAAAATAGAAAACCAGGGGAATTTTGGTGAAAATCTGAACCACTTAGATATGGAAGATCTTGAGCTTATGCTGTTCTTCCCTTCTCAGCATATGTGCCCATCCAATTAAATGTGTAAAATACAAACAAATCCTATCTTAGTGAATAACTATTCCTATGCAACATAAAATGCTGGGGGGAGTTGGGGGGGGGGGGGTATGTGACTTTCCCCTATATAGCACAGGACTTCAGGAAAACTGTATTTTATGAGATGAATACAACATGGAGTGGCTGGGGGAAGCCGCACAACATGCAAGCATGCCTTTTGAATCTCAACAAGCTCCGGTGATTCTCAAGTTCTCGTAATGAAATCCTCATTGTTTTCCAAAGGCTTTGCAAATGGACCTCCCAAATTAAGGCACTTTCAGCAAGACTGCCACCACAGACAACAAAAATAGCAATGCCAACTTAGGAGGAGGAGGATGTTTTTTTGCCTTCTTGCAGACTCACACAGAGGATAAAAGACACCCCACCTCCTGTTAGCCTCCCTTTACATCAAGATGCTTCTGCAAGCATGAGGGACTATACTCAGAGACAAGGAGGTGTCAAGAGCAAGGACATGCAGCTTTCTTCCTACCCCAGACTGCTCTAAGTGAGTACAGCCTGAGGCAGTACAAAGCCCTCACAGAGGCAGGGAAAACTCCAGAGGGAAAATGTTGACTGCAACATAGAATTAGGGAAGATGCAAACTATACTGGCTCTGACAGACTTGGGTCAGCTGGGACAAGATCACATTCCTGGACCTTCTCTCCATGTAAGTGACAGCGAGCAAGCACCTGGAGAAATTGCAGCACTTTGTTTTAATGCTTTGCCAGTCTGACTGCTGTATACTTTTACCAGACAAGCACAGTATTTCCTATTTAAATGGTATTTCATCTGCTAGGCAAACATCCCCCTCTCTCTCCATCACTGACTAAAAGGTTAAAAATACACTGTTGACAGCCATTTACTATATCCCTGTGGTCTTCATGCTGACTGACCAGCTGTTCAGCTCTAAGTAAACACCTGGGACTCCTGAACCTTGCTGCATCCTTCCTAATGAGAAGCTGAGTGAAAGAAAAATACCAAACCTGCCCACTGCCCATCACCACTCCGGTGATGCTCCTCTTTCAAATCTGAACCGTTACTTCTCCACCATCCTTCAATAACAGCAGCAATTTCCTGCCCTTCATCAACAAGTATTTTACTTGTTCCCCTTCCTTTCAGTGGAAAGGTATTATTCTAGCCTGACCTTTTGTATTAAATCTTGCCTTTATTCAACCCATTTTCAGGCTGTAAGCCGGCTGTATGGCTGAGGAACCCCACCCTTCCCTAGTCTTGCCTTTCAAGGACCTTAGGATACAGGATTAGTCATCCTCTTTATCGTGCCATTCTGAAAAGGGAAAAGGAATTTTCATTATTTTATTGCACTTTATCTGTTGGACTCATTAAAAAAAATGAATTTTCTCAGGGTAATTTTTTTCTTAATGAGAAATACAGTTTTATACAAGGAGAACACATCTAAACCTGCCACATAAAGTGACTGTACAAAGTCATCAGCACAATTCCAGATACAGTAAATATATGCAGAGAAACAGAATCTGGACTTTGAGTGGAATCAGACTTAGCATATTAATTTCTACTCACATTCTATGGAACAATAGAAAGATTATTTTTAGTGCATGGCCATTTGGTTTGTGACCCAGTGGAACAGGATTTCCCCCCCACCCCCTGCCTTTTTTTTCCTTTTTATGTAACCTAAGGTTATATTTCTGATGATTGCTCTGAAACTTCTATTCTCTTGAGCTATTGTTTAATTTATTTTATGTTGTTAATATAGTTCTACGTGTCACAAAGAAAGAAGGTCTTAAAATGTAAAAAAAAAAAGACTGGATTTAATATTTCTAATATTTATTAATAACAACTGTTATTTATTATTTATCATTAACCATGTTTAATACATTATCTATTAATAATATGCATTAATATATAGACTTTGTATTCAAAGCCATAAAACTGTACCCCTAGACACTTACCTTTAAGCAGTTCAACAGTTCCATAAAACTACTCATGTTGACAAATCCACCTTTGTGTCTATCAGATCGGGAAGCCTGCTTTCAAATCTCTGTGCCAGCAACTGGTTACAGGATTAATTAAAAATTGTGTGAACATTACCTTCAGGTTCATTAACTGCCCTTTGTCCCACTTGGGGAAGGTGCTTAAAATTGCCTGCCTTAAGAAGAGCACACGCAGGTTTCCCCAGTAGAGGGATACTAGGACAAAATAAACTCAGCATGTGAAACCCAAGGGGAGCTATTATATGCTTCACACACTGGAAATCAGGGAATTTAAGAACACGAATAAAGATTTAGAAAATTGTTTTCAGCTACCACTTCCAGAAAACTCAAATTAAGTGGGTTAGACACTGGAAATGAAAGGAAGGAAAAACTACCCCATTCTGGTGGGGGGTCTGTGAACACAAAACCATTTCCAGATTTAAGAAATACTTCAATTAAATTGTTTCCCAGTGCTCATTTCCAGTGCAGAAACTGATTTATTTTTATTCACCTTATGTTACACAAGCATATAAATGTGGTGGGCTTAGGGCAAAAGGCTAGGCTGGTATAGCAAAAGGAGTACCAACAGGGACTAAGTTAAAAAAAATAAAAGAAAATTATAAGGAAAAAAAAAAAAAGACTTTCTAACCAGGGCAATAAATAACCTCCCTGAAACATGCTATGTTACTACTGAACGAGGTATCACTGCACTCTTCAGCTTTCTCAGAAGACTGTTAACAAGCTGAAAACTGAGCAGGAAGTCTTCATCTCCTTCAGCATTCTCTGGAAGATCTAGACTTTGCTCCCTACACTATGCACTAGGAGTCGGGTATTTGCAAGTCCACTTGCAGTCCACTGTTTACTCTCTAAAGATAAGTCCTCCTCTCCTGTGCATAGAAGCACAGGCTCTGGCCCAGGGTAAGCAAACCAGAGTGCTCCTACAGGCAGCCAACAGCTTGTATTGCTCCATCAGCAGACAATGAGCAATCTGCCTGACAGACGCGTTGGGAAATAAAGCAGCACACGGAGTTTCATTAATTCTGAATCAGATTTTCATAAATGGAAGCAGACATCCTGGCCAGTCTGGCTTTGCCACATGGTCCTGTGCTGCTGATGGACTTCAGCCTGGGAAAATTATTTCCCAAACCAATGGGAACCAGGTGAGTGAGAAGGGACAAGCCTGCATTTGTCAGAGGAGAAAGGATGTGGTTTAGGCAGAACAAAAGTCCACCAGATAGACAGGAAAGCATCAGCTTCAAAGAAAATTACTCATTCAGTCCTAATAGCTGATAACACAATGGCAGTGTCTGCTAAGGTGACAATGGGAAGCCACAAAAACATACTGGGTTCGTTAGCAAAGGGGACAGGCTGTTCATGCATGGCAGAAGAACGTAAAGGTACTTCACTGGGCTATGCTTACTCACAAAACTACACATATGTACCTGCAAAGGAGAGGGAAAAAAGAGCAGGACCTTGGATTGTGATCAGTAGTGTAGATATTTTATCACCTTATTAGCGATAGCTATTATTGATATGCATTAATACAAAGTTTTCCCTGAGAAAACCATTTCAGACAAATGTGTTCCCAGTAGGAAAGAAGAGTCTGTTGGAAGGAAAATTACATGGGAAATACACGCAATTAATAGATAAGCATCATTTGGGAAATATGCACTGAGAAGATGTGACATTTTTGCCTTTGTTTAAAGTGTCTGGCAGAGGAAAGAAAGAGGTAGTGCTCCCATCAAGTGGATGCTCCGAGAACCTTGCGAAAAGGATCTGAGCCATCAGCCCAGAAAACCTGTTCCTCTGCGCATTCCCAGGGATAAAGTTGCTCATAGGAACCCCTTGAGCATGAAAGGGTAATAAATAAAGGCTGATGATAAGCAGCAAGAGTCAGAACTGTAGTTGTAGCCTTTCATATCCTAGGGCAATGCCAGGAGAAAAATTAAGAGAAGCAGCCCTAAAATGCTGTTGACCTACGTAACACATCCTCCCGCTGGCCACCCCTCCCAGGATTCAGGAGAGGCCATACAGAGCAGCCATATATCCAGGGAGCTGACAGGTACCTGCCTCACTCAGCTCAGCTGCTCTTACCATCGGACAAAGACATCTGGAGAAAGCCAGAAAAGTTGCCCCAGCACAAGCAGGTAAAAACAACTGCTGCAAAGAAGGATGAAGAAATCAGTTTCTTGATATTTGCTATTCTAATTAATTAGAGCAGCATTACAAGAAGGGATCAAGGCTTCATTTTAAGGAGGTAATTACCAAACTCCAGCACCTTCCAGGGTATTTAGGAAATCAATTCTCATCCAAGATAGATTTATGAAAATAATTATGCAATTGTGGTGCATTGCATTTAGAGTACTGTATAACCTGAAAAGGTAGGAGAAAAGGTCTATCTGCATACCTCTGAAGCTGAGGGGATGGTTCTTTAGTTCTGGTGCTATTAAACCAACCCTGCAAGAGGAAAAAAGTATCTCTGGTTTATAAAGACACTTCTGAAAAGCAAAAAGCTCTCTTTGGGGTTGTATCAGATAGGACCTATTTTTATAAGTTGCCAGGGGAAGATGATACTGCTGCATTTGTGCAAAAAGATCTTCTTTTGAACTGACCAATCTGCAGACCCCAAAAACCTCTGAATAAACACAATGCCAAAAACTCAATGGCAATCTTGTTCAGATCATCTGCCTTCCAGCAAGTGTTGTTAGCAATGTCCTAAAAGACTCTTTATGAAAAGGCTGTCATGAAAAAGAATGAACAACCTCCAGCATCATTTCTAGAGATTTTTTTTGAGTGTGACAGCAGCCAGAATGTAACTTGTTATGTGTGATGCATAATTACATCACATCAAAATGTGCTTTGCATGACTGCGGTGAGGCCATGCATCCAGTTAAACAAAGTTTGTTCAACAGACTTATTTCTCGTGGGCTGTGAATGCAACTCAGACTGTGTCTTTAAGTGCACAGCCTGCTCCAAGACTAGGAACCATGCCATCCTGTTACTCTGCTATACACAAAGTTAAGAAGGAGCAAGATGAAAGCTTGAAAGCTGTCTGCCAGCAGCACTGGCATTAGGAGAGACTAACATAGTCATGCACCGTTGCATTTTACTGACTTGGACTTGGGAAGGGTTTGGATGGAGGTGGCTGGGTGGGCTGGATTGTGGCTGGGAGCTGCAGGCTGGGAAGGACCCTGGCAGAGAGGTGAGGACATGGTGCACACTCCAGCAAAGGCACCCTGGGTAGGGGCTGGCTGCTTGTTGCTGTGGGGGATAGGGAAGGATCAGTCCTACATCAGAGGAACTGCAGCCCTGTAAGGGCTGATTCCCCAGGGAAGGCAGCCTCGCAGCCCACCCATGGGGCAGCGGCTGGGAATCACCAGCAAACACGCATTCCCAAACTGAAAAAATAATTAACTGCCTAGTTTCTTTTAATTAAGATCTTGACTTATCCACCACTCCAGGATATGCAGATGTTTGGCTGCTGGGATGTATGAACACACCTGAGCACTGGAGGCTATTTGTCTCTTGGCTTCATACCTCAGCAGGCAGCAGAGAGGGGCTCCCATCCTGTAATACCTGTGCACCCCATCTGATGGCATTGGCCCATGTCTATGGATGGAAGACTTTGTTATCAATAATATCTGTGATGCTGTCTTGGTAGAGATTTTCATATGCAAATTTTGGCATATTAAAAGTGTCCTGCTGTTCTGGCATCCTTGCATCAGCTAAGTGCCAAAGCCAGCATGTAGTGTTTTACACTTATATAAGGAGGTAAAAGTTTTTGCCTCAAGGATATAATGTTCCAAAGACAGAAATAACAAGATGGGAAATGACAAGGAGCGGTGGAGAAGTGGGGTAGGGAAAAGAAAACAAAAGAGACAAATAGAGAAGAGAAAGGCCAGGGTACCGTCATGGGAGGACAAGCCTGATTTTTTTTTATTTCAGCATGTAAGATGTTTTCCCCAGGTTATCTTTCTTTAGGATCTTTTAAGTTACCTTTCTTGATCATCCTCTTCTCATCCTCCACCTCCTTAAGACCACATTTTGCCTCCCCTGCACTTAAAGAATGATCAGTGGAGTCTCACATAGAGGATGATGCTACTCTGTGTAAATACAACTGCTGAAGTCCAGCCCCTAAAGAGCAGGAATTGCTCAGCAAAAGATGAGATTAAGGATAGAAACTGCAGATGACTATAAGCAAATATATACCTTCAGTTTATCTCTTCCTCCTTTGTTTTCTGTTATTCATGCATGTGAGGTACAGCATCTCTGTCCAGAAAGTATCTATTTTAATCATTGTTTTCCACTGTTAGAGCACTGTTAAGAGCACCAGACCTATGTCTGGCAACAAGAAGGGTGTCCATCCCTTCTGTCCCTCACTGCCTCCAGTAACTGGGGGCTCTGCAAAATTGTAACTCATTCTACAGCCAAGTCGAGTTATGTACTGATGATTATAAAGCTATAATAAAATTGTTAATGAAATCCCTCTTCATCCCTTGATGTGGGCAGTTCTGTTCGGACTGCTTTGTGATTTAATTGTTCTTTACTAATTCAGGGATACCTGTGCTGTCAGGCCCAGATTCTGCTCTCAAGACAAAAATACCCTAAAATGGAATAGCCTATTAAAATATGACAGTAATACAACTAAAAGTTAAACCTTCCATAACAAAATAATAAATCCCTGAAAAAACAGTGTTATGATGGAAAGCCTAACACATTTATCTCAGTGAAGAACAAACCCACTTATTTTATAGCCCACCTAAAAAAACACCCTGCAAATTCATTTTATTTGTCTTTCTTAGAAGTGAGACCTAGGAGATACTAGTGACAGATAATGTCCAGAAATGCTTGATGTACTAATATTAAGTACATACTTACGTTCAGTATGTTCTCCTGACCATACTGCAATACCTCAGTGAAATTGTTTTCTGGAATTTATGCTGAGATCTGCTGCTACAGACAGCAAGTCAGAGTGACACAATCATGACAATGTCATATGTAAACTTCATCTCAGTGCATCATATCAAGCTCACAACATCTATTCAACATGGTGGCCTCAGTCGTCAGCCTACAGTTACTAGCACATAACAAAGCTTTGATTGAGAGTCAATATACACTATTAGCACACGGTATTAACACCATAGCAGAGGTACTATACTGGTGTTCTTTATATGATGGACATTAACAGGAGTTGTCTTAATTCCCCTCAAACAGGATCAACCCCATATGGAGTTACGGTGTTAGACAAAGTGAGGGAAGAAAGGCCAATACCAGCAATCCCAGACCATGTCCTTCAGCAACCTGCTGCCTTGCACTGTAATCTCGACGCCACCACAGGACTCAGAGAGGCACACTGAGACCCCTAACACCTAAAGTACCCAAAGAAGCTTGGTGCATCTCTAGAAAGGACTGGATGCCCGGGCATGCGGGATGGGGTGGGATGAAATGGCTGTAGCCCAGGGCCGCTGGGAGCAAGAGGTGCATCCCGGGCTGCCCGGCGAGGCTGCACAGAGCAAGGCAGGCACGAGGTAAAGATGCTGTGTGGGAAAGAGAGAAGGATGCTCGGCCCGGGGAGACCTCCGTGCTGGGGGCGGGCAGGGAGCGAACCCCCCTCCCTTCGCTGCCCTTACCTGCGCCGTGTGCCTTTGTTCCTCCGGCTGCCGCGCCGGCAGCGCCCCGGCCGCCCGGTCGCCGCGGGAGCCACCCTCCTCCTCTTCCTCCTCCTGCGCCTGCCCGGCGGCCCGGCCGCGTCGCAGCCCCCGCCGGACCAGCAGCGCGGCCGCCGCCAGCACCAGCGCCGGCCAGAGCAGCGCCAGAAGCCGCCCCGGCAGCCCCGCGGCTGCCGGCACCAGCTCCCCGGCGCCCAGCGCCAGTCGCACCGCCGGACCCAGCATGGCCGATCCCGCTCCCCACGGCGGCGGGAGGGGGACGCTCCGCTCCGCTCCGCTGCGCACGGAAAGTTGGTGCCGGAGCCGCGACGGCTGCCGCAGCCACGAGCGGGCACCAGTGCGGCTGCGGAGACGTGCCGGGCGGAGGGACCGGCGGAGAACGGGGGGGGTGTGGGGGGCGCGGACACGTCTGTGCTCACGGCAGTCTCGTTGCAAAGGCTTTGGCCGGGAGGGCGGTTGCGCGGTGCGGTGCGGTGCGGTGCGGGGGGGGGGGGGGACGCGACACACTCCAGGCGGTGCCGATCGCCGCGTGTGGGGCCGTTCCGGGGCTGGAGGAAGGAGTTAATGCTCCGAAAGCACCTTTTCTGTGGAAGAATGAAAGTGGCGGATGGAACGCGAATGCGATGCGGTTCAAAGCAGCGGAGCTGCGAGCATCAGCATTCGAGAGCAGACGTTTGGCCGAGGATCGGGATACGCGGGGATGTTCACAACTGATGCATTTCTGCAAAATTCTCCGCTCTAAGCAGAAGAGCTTTTAGGAACGTACTGCCGTTCGTAGGCGCCGCTACGAATATATCTTTATCGAGCAGCATCCCTGTGACGATTGTAAGAATCGCCGATGTAATGCAGCGTGTGATGTGTCTCATCGAGTGTTAATCCTCAGAGAAATAACAGTTCATCCCTGCTAGCAGAGTGCTAAGCAGAACATCTCAAACCACAAACCTCTTTACTTTGCTCGATGGAAAATCTTTCCACCCACCTGATGACTAAGTAAGTGCAGGTGATGCTCCCAGAAAGTCTTTCTTTTTTTTTTTTTTTTTTTTTTTTCCCCTATATCATAGAGCTTCATTTAAAGCGACAAGTTGTATTTTGTCTTGGCCAATCTTGAACAACCTCTGAGACATAAGCAGTGAATAGCAGCAAAGGGAAGGAAGGAGCCCCTAATTGAGAAGTGTGTCACAGTATGGTCATGTCCCACCTGGCACAAACTCAGTGGCATTCAGCGTGGCTGTGGGACATTGCTACAAAGAAGATAGTAAGTAAAGCTTACTTAAATAGAACATAAAAAGTCATGTTTGTAGTAAACCCAGTTCAGAGAATTGGTTTGTAAGGCAATGGCCTTTATCTGTCTTGGCTTTACTGTACACCCGGTAGGGACTGCTCTCTACTGAGCATGGATGAAGCTCTGGAGCTCAAGCCCAAACACAAACCTGTGCAAGAGGCAGCAATGGGGAAGGCTCATGATCCATCCTTCTGTTGGATTACCAACTCTTCAGGGAAGAAAGATTTATTATTCCCATGACCTGGGCCCAGTTCCAATTCATCTTGAACAAGTCTAGGTTTTGAAAACACAAAAAGGTGTCATAGCACTCTAGAAACCTCCAGACAAAATACAGGAGGATTGTTAATAAATTGATGAGCTGAATGGCTTTATGGGGAGAAGCAGGATTTGGAAATACTTTATACACAGGAGAGAGACAGGAGGGTACAGTGGTACTTCAAATGCAGTTGTTGAGATGGCAAGCTTCCATTTAAACATGGATTCCACAAATTGTCTGTCTTCTGTCTGCCTGTCTCATCCTGCCTGTCTTCTAAACATCAGTACTGACTAATCTTGTGGTCTGAAACCTCAAAAATATCGGTGTTTCTGTTCCTATCCCTGATTCTGATTTCTTATGAGAATATGCTTATTTTGTACCTATCTGCAGCCCTAAGATGGTGACTGAGTAGTCATGTGCAAATGTCAGAGACAGGAGGCCTTCCCATGAAATTAAACTATGGCAGTTACGTGATTAGTTTTATGACATTTTTATTTGATACTTGTCTTTTTTCTTTTTTTCCCCCCATCTTGATTTCTATGCTTGTAAAGTGAGGATAGATCTCTCTAAGTCTGAGCTGTTCAAAAGCATACAGTCTGTACCTCAGATCATAAATAAATAACATTACTTTCAGCTCATCTAAATCAGTTTCCTTTTCTTTTTTTTCCCAGGGAAACATAAGCTGAAAGACATTTCAGGAGTCAGCATTGCTTAATTGACTATGACATTGCTTCTTTGCACCATTCTTTTCTGTTTGTTTGTTGGGTTGGTTTTTTTCTCCACAAAATAAAGGCAATTATTGTGGCTGGGCTGTGATGGCATTTATTTTCAAAGATAAGCATCACTATATTAGACCTCTTTCTAATATTAACACAGGCTTATTTAACAGCATATCACTTACAGTATTTGTCTATGAAGTAGCACACATTAGCATGATGTCATATTATATGAAAAAGCCTGAAATTGTATTACAAGCCTGAGAAGACATTTTTCTATTTAAGTGTAATGGAAACTAATTGCAAATATCTGACAGGGAGTTGCTCACCATTCAGACTCAGAAGGAAAGTCTAACAATCAGGAGCTGGAACCATCTATTTGTTGCAAATTCAAATCTGGTTAATGTACACTGACAAAATAGTGCAGCTGCTAATGCCTGATGGGCTGTATTTGAACCCGTCTGCTGCTGCATGCAGAGTTAAGTCATCTACCTTCATCTGAAATGAGGAAGGTAGGCTTGAGGAATTTTTCTGGGGAGAAATCTAGTCTTACTAATGTTTAAATGGTTCATGAAACCAGTTTGATTTTGACAAAACCAGGTCACAACTGGAAAAAAAAAAATTAGGCAAAAATCTCATTTTGGGCAGTTTTCATGGTAAAAGCAAACCAGAGTTTTCTAGCTGAACTCAAAGCATAACCATTAATTTCAAGTTTCTATTGATTTGTGAAAAAATGGAATTTTGGGAGAAAGTAGGGAACAAACATTATAAGGTCTTGATCTGACGTCTTAGCAGTAGAATTAAAGATTCACCCACAGAAGCTAAGAGAATCCTAGAATCCTAGAATTGTTTGGGTTGGAAGGGACCTTGAAGATCATCTAGTTCCAACCCCCCTGCCATGGGCAGGGACACCTTTCACTGGACCAGGCTGTTCAAAGTGCAGTTCAGTCCCATTCAGCCTGGCCTTGAACACTTCCAGGGATGGGGCATCCACAGCTTCTCTGGGCAGCCTGACTCACCACCTTCATAATGAAGAACTTGCTTACTTCTAATCTAAATCTACCCTCTTTCAGTTTAAAGACATTACTCCTTGTCCTATCCCCACATGCCCTTGTAAACAGTCTCTCTCCAGCTTTCCTGTAGGTCCCCTTTAGGTCTCTTCTCACAAATCACAACTGAAAGAACAAGAAGAAACGGCCTCAAGTTACATCAGGGGAGGTTCAGATAGAGCATTAGGGATTAGCAGATACGCCTGAAGGCTGTGCGGCCATCCAGCGAGACTGGACACAGCAGAACTTAATGAGGTTTAACAAGGATAAGTGCAGAGTCCTGCATCTGGGGAAGAATAATAAAGTACACCAGTACAGACTGGGGGGTGATCTGCTGGAGAACAGCCCTGTGGAGAAGGATTTGGGAGTCCTGGTAGACAACAAGTTCTCCATGGAACTTGGAGCAATGTGCCCTTGTGGCCAGGAAGGCCAATGTTATCCTGGGGTGCATTAAGAAGAGCGTGTCCAGTAGATCGAGGGAGGTTCTGCTCCCCCTTTGCTCTGCCCTGGTGAGACCTCACCTGGAGTATTGTGTCCAGTTCTGGGCTCCCCAGTTCAAGAGAGACAGGTATCTGCTTGAGAGAGTCCAACGGAGGGCTACAATAAAGGGACTGGAACACCTGCCTTATGAGGAAAGGCTGAGAGACCTGGGGCTCTTAGAGAAGACTGAGAGGGGATTTGATAAATGTTTATAAATATCTGAGGGCTGAGTGTCAAGAGGAAAGGGACAGCC
>JANIJG010024398.1:52355-93258 GCA_024611175.1 Megaceryle torquata | reverse complement strand
TCCTGTCAAACACTCTTCTAGACATGAGTCTTTAGTTGGGAAAGCAGTATTTTAAAAGCAAATATTCTGACCAGAAAAAGCTGTTAGAAACCTTGTTAGTAATACACAGTGATAATTTTCCACATCGATTATGAATCTTCCAGTCCAGTGGTATTACTGTGAAGGTTTCTTTTCTTCCATAGAAATACTAAAAGTAGCTGCTTAAGTATAAAGAAATCCACCAACAGAATAACTGGAATATTTGTAAACAAATAAAACTTTGTGAAAGTACTTAGGAGTAGAATTACACATTGATGATTGACATAACCCAGGAAATAGATCATAATAAGCATGGAATTCACTAATTCTTAGTGAACAAAAATAAGCAGTTATTTGTTTATTGAATGTCTTTCACTCTGGTACAAAGAAGTCTTATGTTACCCAATCAGCTCTTTTGGCTTTAAGATATGTGCTCTCCCAAAGATAAACAAGAACCTCCTTCCAGAACCTGGTCTTCCTGCATGTACAGACACAACTGTCAGTCACAGGGAGACTTCTCAAATTTAAAATGCTTTTAAAGTACTGTGGTTAGAAGACAAATCTGTACGTAGTCAAGTTTACTGGTTTTGAATTAAAATGTTAAGACAAGGTCTAATACCAAATTTGTAACAGCATCTTTACTCTTTGGATGTATATATTTCTCCTAACAGTTTCATCTAGAAGATAGATGGCACTTTGCATTCACAGAATACTGTGTGAAATATTAATCACATAATCCTCACTGTCTACTCTGTAATATATATTAGTAAACCCATTTCACAAAGAAAGAAACTGAGAAGCTAGACAGGTCGACCACGGGCAAAGCTGCCATTTCTGCTTAAGCCTCTCTAATTCCACTCTCGACCCAGCTTTGTGCACCCTCCTATGCTTCCTGAATTCCCCACAGCCTTCTCCAGTAACACGTGCACACTTAAAGGCTGTCTCATTTCCAGGTAGTTTTTGTTATTTCAGAATAGGGAACCAAACACTTGAGAACAGAACCTCAGTTACTGCAAGATATTTTAACTACATGACAGAAAGGCACTCTGCCCGGTACAAAATCAGCACAGGACCCCCCCCAGCCAGCCAGGTAACCACCCAGATATTTCTTTACACCACGGATGTAACCTAGGGCCAGGTTTCAAACACCTGTGGCTTAAGGACTAGTTTGATGCAACACTGCTGGGTGACCTTGATCCAGCTTTACTGAGAAAACAGTTACTAAGCTGGGATAGAGACTGTGAGTTAAAATATATAAAACAATGAGAGGGAAAAAAAATAAACACACACACACACACACAAAAAAAAAAAAAAAGGCAGAACACAGCAACTCATCAAGACTTATGATCAGCCTTTTCCAAGAGACAATAGAGGTCAACAATTCCCTCCCTCCTGCCCACCAAGGACAAACTCTTTGGTGTCTCCTTGGTGGTGGTGAGTGTACTACTGCTAAAGACATTATACTGTGTTTATACATATTTACATATAAATACATATATTGTACATAAAAAAATGTGTTGCCATGCAGCACGTTTGTCCTAGATCTCATATATGTGTCTTTTGCACTAAATAGCTGATGTGCCCTCAGATTACATCTATTCTGCGTATAGTAAAAGATACCCAGACTAAAGTGGCCTCCAAAAGGGAGGCTGTACAGACATAAATTGGAACTTCAGTAATAAATCCTACCTTAGGATTCAAGCAGCTTAGTCAAACTGAATGACAAGCTGCAGGTGGATGGAATAAACATGGCTACAAATACTGGTCAGCAAATAGACTGAGAAAGTTAAAGACAGATTCAGGCATGGGATGTGCATGTCACACAGTAAGTCTGGGGGATCTATAAAATTGCCTGCTTGGTCTTCAGCTGCCTACATTTTTAAAATACTGTACTACCCAGAAAGAAAAACTGAAGAATTATAACCAAATGCAGCACATGCACAACCATGCTAGGCAATAAAGGAAGCTCCTTCCACTAACCAGCTCAACTGGGAACTGCATTTCAGACATAATGTAGTAAGAGTCTTAGTGACACTTCATCTCTATAGAAAACACTGAGCAGCCTAAATACTTTGCAGCAGAAGAAAGATTGAAGCCTATTAAATAGAGTGCTACAACCCTAAAGAAGCAACAACTGTCAGTATCATATTAAGAAATTCTCAACACAGGACACTTGTATAGGTGTACAGGTGAAGCAGGTGGATGCTAGCATCAGCAGCTTTGTCTTCTACCCATCATGCAAACATCACTGATAAGTTCCTCATTGCTTTACCACCTGCAAATCCAACCTTTGAGTAGGAACAGCATTCCTCCTTCACAAGACAGAGGTTCAAAGCTGCCACATGTCATCTCACCACCCCACACCATTGCTTGTAAGCTAGAAGTGAGGTAGAATCTCTAAAATCCAACTTAAAGTCCCCAAGCAAAAGTTGAACCTATTACATGATCTAGGAATTTATACAGTGAAAGAGTGGGATTAAAAAACCCAGAACAGGGCAATGTTACCACCTGCCAGGAATGTTTGGGATTCAAGCATTCTTAAGAGTCTCCAATGAGTAGAGCAGTACAGACAGATAACCCCCCATAACATACACACTGACAGGCAGATGTCCCTGAACATGCCTTGTTCCTCATTCCTCTTCAAGCCAGCACAAAATTGGCTTTGGTGACTGAGAAAACACACTCTGGGCTCAATCATCTCTAACTTCATGAAGTGGTGAAAGATGTTTGGCTTCATGTATGAAAGCAAAGTGTGATATTTTAGTAATGGATTTGAGTGGGTTCAACAAATTTACAAAAAATTCTACTTTGTGAGACTGACAGAATATTATAGGTCTGCACAACTTCTAAACACAGAGTATGATCTCCCTCTCTTCAAATCCAGACATGATTTGAAAGACAAATCTTTTCATTATTGTCCTCCTTGGCATGATAGTGATTTCTTTTTTTGCCAAGGCATCAGATCCAGAACTAAAGTAAACAGGATGCTCTTCCTGTCACAAATATGTGACATCACATTTTCTCTTACAGTCTCAGATGTTGGTTTCTCAAGGTGAGATGCCAATTATCTAAACATTTTTCTTTATTCACTTTTCAAAAACCAGTTTAGTGAAAACTTAACTGAACCAACAACATGTGAATGGGTAACACATGACATGGATTTGAACTTATAGTCTATGATGCTGAATTTCTAAACCCAATCCAAACGAAATTTAATTTCACTTCAGTTTTGGTGTCCCTCTTTCAGCAGTAATGATCTATATCTTACTATACTTCCCTAGTAGAAGTATCATGTCTCAGCACTGAGTTCAAAGAGACAGGGAATGACCGCATCAAAATGGGAAGTGGGCCAAAAAGCAACTAATTTTTTCCTACCATTTCATTATATTTAGAGATAAATGGAAATACATAGCCAAATATCATTCTAAAGTTTTCTTTAATCAGGCTAAACAAGCATACTCAATAGATAACTAGCAGGAACACTCAATGAGAAGTTATTTCTTGGACTGCTGTGGTTTCCTTCCTGCCCCAGACCATTTGATTTCTCGTACCACACTGATTCCCCACAGTGGAATCCCTGCACATACACAGAAGTACAGGTCTTTTAACTACTACAGGATTCCGATATCCCAGACTGAGCTTTCTAGGCAGTGCTTGACTATGGGTTGGTTTTTTTGGGTATTTTGGTTGAATTTTGTTTGTTTGTGTGTGTTTAGTTTGGTTTTGTTTTTCATATTTGGGTAAATTTCCGCCATGCTTAGTATTTTCTAAGAGTTCTCCAAAGTAACTGAAAAGGCTTTTAATGAACTACTGAATTTCAGGTCAGGTCCTGTGGAGCTTTTTCAACTAAAGCATAGTTCAGTTCTAGGCTGCAAGCAGCAGATAAGAAACCATGATAGATTCACTCTAGGCAATTTTATCTACTGATTTTAGGGGCAGGGGAGAAAATAACTTAAATAGTTCTTGAAATCTTGTGACATTACATGATCTAGCAGATAATGTGACACAAGATGGGAGTATAATTAATATGCATATAACAAACAACAGCTTAGCTGGTCATATTTCCCTGAAGCAAAACAGTTCAATCTGAGTAACAAAATTGTGGATATGATGTCAAATATAAATAAGACAAACTTTTTACATAGTACATTTCACGTTTCAAAGGTATATCTAAGTAACCTATTTCCTCATATGTATTTAACACTTCATTAAATGTAATAGCAGCAACATAAGCTAGACTGATAAATGCCATAAACGCAGTGTTTCCCAGAAAAAAATCCAGTCATTTTGTGTGCAGGTGGCTGTCCATTTCAATGGACTGAATATGGAAAAAAAACCCTTTTGTCTGTATACTACAGAGATCAAATTTTAAATAGCTTCAAACTGGTTTCTGCAAGTAAGAAGTTTGTATCCCTTTACTACTCAATTAGTCTTGAAGCACTGCTCAAAAACCCTATCATAGGTATTGCCCATAAAAAAAAGTCTGATGACTTTAAAAACGCATTTAAACGCGCTTTTATTAAAATCCACTCAAATGGTGAGATAAACCATAGCTGCTTAATGACAGTGCTGGATCAGGAGCAACCTATGTGCATATTATGGCTGCAAATGTCAGCTCCAGCCTTAGTGTTATACCCTATGTTTGTTGCCATTCTTGTTCCAGCATTGTAATAAAGATGTAAACTCACTACAGATAGTGAGACTTCTTATCTGCTTCACAAGGTACTTGCTATGCCTCAGGGCATTACAAACTAATGAATTATCTTAAAGACAAAATCCTTTTTTCTTTTCATTGCCTCTTCTGAGGACCTAGAGGTAATTCATTCAACTGTACTCACCATTAACTTATGGTAACTGGTAACTCACTGGAATGTACTAAATCTATTGGCTTCAGCATACTTGACTATAACAGCATTGAGAGTCAAAGCTATGACCATGAAAGCTATTTTAAGAAGAATTTTTATAACTTATAGGTCACTTCAAGACATGACAGAAACCTAAATTTTGCAAAGTGCTATGGACAAGTTTTCTTCAAGTCAGCGTCCAACTGTTCTTCCAGGTTCCCCAAAACTCAGTCAGTTATGGTTTCAATCCAAGCCAGTATTTTTCCTGTTGTAAAAAATTCCAGTTTGATTATTCCACATTTTGGGATCCTATTCTTCATTTTTTAAAACCGTTTCATTCTTACTTGATTGCTTTCAGGCAGACTGTAGAAGAAACTCAGGATCTAACAAGCTTTCACGTGAAAAACCTCTGCTCTGTTAAAAGGCCACAAAGAAATGCAACCTTTCCATTTTGTACCCCACTGATTGACACACACAAACTGCATTTAAGAAATTCACATCCTTATGAACATCCTTTTTGAACTTAGCTTCCCACTGGCATCTCCCAAGTGATAATTCATAGCTCAAGACATACTTCACAATACTGTCCTAAATAGTGTTAAATTGGTATTCTCTGCTCCACTGGGCAACCTATCTAGATGTGTAAAGAAAAATCAAGACAGTCACAATTATTTATGGTTGACAGACACTGACAACAAGAAATTGCAACATAACTCTTGGAAACTCTGTATGCTGTTTGAACCATAAAAAGAAGAAGCTTCATAGCAAATTCGTTATTATGATCATAAGGAAACAATAACCACCCCAAGCCAAGCAACTACCTCAGTAATCAAAAGTCAGTTAAAATGCTTGATTCATTTGACACATCTTTAATGCAGAATACATATAACAAATGAGGAGTACAACCAAGGCTTCAGAAGACAGCACTCCAGTAGAGCCTGAGAAAAATCAACTTAAAATGAATTTAGATCACAGAATCAATATCTACAGATTAACTAAGGATCACTGAATCCTTCATTATTGATCCACCAGAATACTGTCCTTTTATTATGCAGCACAGAATTACTTGTTATTTTTACAAATTTACACAATAAGAGTCAACAAACTGTGTACTGATTAAAATTCAGTGCTGAATAAATTACATGAGGAATTAAAGTAATTTAAAAAATGAGAGAATGTTGTTACAAAATTTATAGGCTTCATGCTTTTAACTGAAGATATGAAATGCACACTTGCTTCCTTGTCATCTCACATCAGTCTTCCTGGGGTTTTGAAACACCTTCTCCTAACACAGAAGTATATTTTAAAATGAAAATTAGTCAAAGAAACTCTTCATAGAGTTTTCACTATACATTTTTACTTTGTAAAGATGATTGCCTTGACTTTGTTTTCTGCTAAAAATTCCATAAACTGACTACATTGTGTCTGTGCATTCCAATCTCCTATTTTATCAGTGACTAACTGCATTACCACTGCCACTTAATTCATATTGCTGATAAAATGCATCATGCCAGAATATGGGGTTTTTTTCTCAGTGTTGCACCTTACCCTCAAAAAATATTAAATGGTCTAAGACTGGTAAATATGAAGAGGCTTTTCTGACAACATTAAACAAACCCCATTCTCCATAAACAAGCTCTATCTCCACAGAACGCAGAGCACTTCATTGTCAAAGAAAGTTCTGGTCTTGCATTAAGGTCTGAAAGTCCCTGTCTGAAAATAACAGGGCACAAATGAGTTAAATCCACCTAAGAACTTTCAAATAGTGGTGGCTTCATTAATTAGCTACACCTTGAAAAAAATATGCTAAAAGCTATTAATTTAAAAAGCTACCAGACTTGCAGGAGTAACAAGTGCCTTATAAAGGTATATTCATCTGGTTTCAAACAGAAACCTCTCAAAAAGTCTAAGCCATTTATTATCTATGTTATTTTCCTTGAGATAACAATTAATGCTATTTTATTCTATATCAGAATCCCACAGGTATATTTTTAGTGAGTGACTATGATTTAATGCTTTGGTTTTGCATCAGTCAGAACAGTGGAAGTCAAGATCATGACACAGTTATGATTATCACAATAGCCTCAACCAGAAATAGAGAAGACATTTTATGTCTGTTTTATATTTGTCTAGTTTTGTACGTGCAAACAGAAATCCACTGATATATAACAAAATTGCATTGTGACCTATTAGATATAAAGTTCATACAAAACCATTTGCACCAGAAAAAAAAGAAAAAAACTAAAATAAAAAACAAAACATCTGATTGTTTAGCTCATGAATACTTTTAGTGCAGTCATATATAGGTTTGAGGTCTCTAAGTGGATGCAGTCACAGAACACGCAGTTACACAATACAGTTTGCACAGAGATTAAAAAAAAAAAAAAAGAAAAAAGAAAATAAAAGCCACACACAAAGTCGAAGAAGTCAGAACACATTTTGGATAGCAGAATTTTTTAACACATTATTTGTTAGGTTAGAAAGAATTAGGAAGTTTCCACGTATGAAAAATAACAACATCCCACAACTCAGGAATTGTAGAAAACATAAAATGAAAGTGCTTTATAGCATATTTTTAAAAATGGTAAATTAAATTAGACAGTTAGGAGAGGCAAATACTCCCACTATCCTGCTAAATTATCCTGCCTTATATCCAGAAATCAGCCTCCAAAGCTTCTCAAATCTCACCTTATGAGGCACAGTTCCCAAAGGATGGCTATAAATACAGCCCTGCTTGACAAGCTTTCCATTCAAATAAAAAAAGCTGTTGCATTGCAAGTAAATTTAATTTCTGAAATTTCATTCCCTAGCACAATCCCTCTATCTTTACAACTTCAAAAGTAAGACAAAGAAAAAATAAATCATTATGTGGAGGCAGTAAAACAATATGGTTTATAATTTTCCTTTTTCTGACCTTTGCATGTGTGCAGTTCTCTCTGAACTTACTTCAGTGAGCTGTGCAGTGGTTGGCATTTTTCAATTTGAAGCAGTAATGAAGGAGTGTAACTATGACTAATGTGCCATAGTTGCTTTGCTCTATTCTGTCATTTCCTTCCATCATAAATAGTAACATCTAGCATGCATTTTAAAAGTACACAGTGAAGCTTTTCAGCATGCTCACTTTACCATCCTGCTGCTGATTTCAACCCTGTTGTAAACAAGATGCAATGATATTCACAAAAGAGAACAGGTTACACTATCGTTTGAGGAAAGCAACTGCCATTGACAGAACAGCAAATGCAAACACATCTCAGGGATGGACAACAAAAGCTGTTAACTTGTTTTTACTTTTTAGTACTTCTGCATTATGGGGAAAAAAAATGAACTTCGGTGTAGCACAAAAGGTACATCATTTTTCAAGCCAATTTATTTTGGAAGGTGAAGGGGTGGATCCCTTGCAAAACCAAACTGCAGAAACTGAGAAACCTGCACCAGTATATTCCAATAGAAGGCCATCTTCAGTATCTGAAATCATCCCTGTAATCTACGTTTCTTGACTACAGAAGGCTAGTTTAGGAAATCGCAACGCATAAGCTATATCTGCTGTATACTTTCTGGAGGCTTCTCCATATAGGTGTCAGCACAACATATTGGGAAAAAGATATAAATTTAATCATACATTATAATGCAAAAAGTGTTCTCTTCATAAAAGGTGGGCTAAAGTGAAAATACAGCAGTATTTGGGTTTCTCAACACAGATAGAATAGCCCCTTAACTAACAGCATTTTCCTCCACACAGCTGGAAAGCAACCCCTAATTCAGGACTACTTTTTATGTTAGCTCCATATTTCAAATAAAATCAATTGAAAGTGTGTCATACTAAATAAGTATTTTTCAAAATCAAAAGAGTATTAGACAGACTGCATTTCAAGGCAGACTGAAAGTACTTTTATAGTGATCTGGATATTAAAATGCTTACTTCCCAAGCACTGACCTTAAATTCTGTTAAACTGCAGATAAGAGAATCCAGGATTCTCTTCTACATGATTACAAAGATGATTTTCCTTTAAATTATGCACAAAATGAAGAGATATGATTAAATAGATAATGTTCTTAAATACTGTAAATATGTTTTAAGGAAAAACTGAATTCCAAAGGAAAAATACACATCCTTTCCTCCACCTTGGGCAGTGTGACATTTATCACTTTCAACAAACTAAACTAGAAGAACTTTAACAGATGCATAGAAATTACACACCGCTTACCAATAACTGCAATTTTTTTCCTGAAAAAAATCTGTGGAAGATTTGAACCCTGCCTATAGTACTACACACCTCACAAGAGAAACATGAATAAAAGCTTGCATCTCATTTGCACTGCGTCCTTCTCCTAAAGCATTGGGTCCATTTCTTTTACCTAATAGAAAAGAAAAAAGTCTTTCCCTTAGACTGTAAGTCTTACCTGAATTTTTTAATGTGATCTAACCGCTAAGTGCGTGCTCTGGAGAAACAGTAGTCTCCTGATTTCCTAAGGGGTGGAAGCCCAGGCAATAAACCTGCTCTCTGCCCCTTGCTCTGGGCACCAGCTTCTCTTCCCTGCCTTTCCCATCCCCAAATGTTTTGACCTTGAGCAATGGAGTCTGATAAACCTTAGCTGGGAAGAGTCTCAACATAAAAATTCATAGACATTTCAAGGAAATCGGCAGGTAGCAGATGAGGAGAGTTGGAGATAACACCATCCAGAGAAAGGCTGGGGACATTCAGCAGCTGCAGCCTCTGAAAGCTGCTGGGGCCACTGGGCTGCATGACTTGCAGGCAGAAGATGTACAACACAATGTGTGCACTATATATTATTCCATTCATGAACAGACAGCCACTCCGAGAAGCATACAATTTATGGTTCAGAAAGCAAACAGAAGTTGGGAGAGATAAAAATGTAGATCAGAAAAAGACCTTCTCAAACTTCCCCCTCACACAAGTTCAGGCTAGAAGAGAGGCAAACACAAGTACCTAGAGGGCCATGACTAACCCAGTATGTCTGAAGAAAGGCCCAACAGCACTGGAGAATGGCAACATCCATATTTTCTGAGCAAACAGAAGGTAAGTGTGTAGACAAAACATTGCAATACACCTCTTCTGAGAATGGGATACATCTTACCCCAAGCACTAGAAGCTACAGTTGTTTTCTAATTAGAACTGTTAGAAAAGGAAAGGACCACTCTTGTTGCCTCTATGATTTCCCTTGAAATGACACGACTGAAGGAAATTTCTAAAACTGAAACCATTAATCATACTTGCCAGGGTGCCTGCAGTGTGCAGTAAATATCTGTCTGTTTGTTCACTGATGCTTGCTTGTCTTGAAGGCTGCTTTACAAAGGTGATGATATTTTCATGGCTCCTGAAACCTTGTTTTATCACCACTGGATTTCCCACAGTACTGTATCTCCTAGCTCCCTTCACACTGTCAAAAAAGAGCACCCTACATTATGGGGCAATCTCAGACAGGTATCTCTGAGCAGACCAGATGCTCTCTGGCCTACATGCAGGTGCTGGTCAGAGTAGCTCTACCAGCTACGTCGGCTGTTCAAGCCACATCAGTTGAAAACAGGAAAGCTGTTTTATTTCAGTAGGGAGGATATTACAGTCTCTAATACTATTACCCAAAAGAGGTTTACTAGTGGGAATCAACATCTTGTATTTGCAGAGGTTTTTCTTATCCCATATCTCATTTTCCTGTGGGTTCCCATAAAATTAGTTTATTAACCCAACTCTGTATCAGTGCTACTGAAAATAACCCAGGAGTACAACCTATTAATGTTATAGAGCATTATGGGGAACCTTGCTGAGACTGATGACCATAATAGCTGCCCTTCATTTGGGATAGTTGGGGGAACCACTGAGCTCACTCAGGAGGAAAAAAACAGTAGTAGGTTACAGCCCTTGATCACAGCTATGACTCCACCCAAATAAGAACTAGTTTTGTGAATATCATTGTTTGTGGTCACGTATCTGAGAGAGAGAGAGAGAGAGAGAATGAGAAAGAGATGGAGGTCAGAGACAGATCAAAAGGAAAGCACAACTCAATTGAGGTTAGGGTGGCACAAGCAGCAAAATTATTCCTGGCTAATTCCTTCAGTGCAGGGTTGGCATGTTTGTTTTTTTTTCCTCTGAGTAATGTGCAATGAATCAAAGGATCCACTGGATCAAGCACCAGTCCCACCTTCGAACTGAAATAACTCTGGAGATCCTAAATTTTGACAAAATTTTTGGCTGAAGAGACTACAAAATTGCCTTACTTACTCCATTTATATAGCAAAGTTGGAGTACTGCATTTACTGGCAGATTTGTCATATTGTCATCTAAAGAAGTAATTGGCAATAAAACCCTGTAGATTTTGCTTTGGGTGCTCCAGATTCTGTATCTGAAAGTTCTAGAGTCTCCAAGAGTATTTTAAATTGCTTGTTTTCTATAGAACATCCAGATACTTCCTGGATTGGTTATATTCATAATATAAAAGAAATAATGTCATCAACAAGTAATATCCAGCCTTAGTAATAGAGCAGAATGGTAATGGCAGAGGGAAGAAAGGAGATCTCTTGGTTAAACCTCTGGGCAGAGACACTGGAAATGAGCACTAAATACCATATCGCACTATCTACAGGTCCTACACACAGTCTCCCATGGGCTCTGGGGATAGTTTCTGACTCCATAGAGATAGTGTGATGAGACCTTCAGTAATAACTAGGGAGCGTAAAGATACTACACTAGTTTAAACAAGCCATTTGCTGGCCATTTCAGTCAGGACTGTTGGTCATCCCTGGGGGTCCACAGAAAATCTTGCTTCTCCATAATTTTATGGTACATCTCCTTTGTGTTTCTGCCTAACAGGCAAAAGAACATAGTTCACCACTCTTTTTGAGCAGTGAAGCATGCTGTCTGTGCTCAGACTGAAATCCTTTATTATAATTTTTCCAGCATTATGAGTAGCCTGCCAGGAGATATTTAGAAGAATAATAAATCTCATTGGTGCCAGGGATGTGGGAGAAGGGCTCAGGACTAATGCAGAGATCTGTTTTATGAGTGTCATCTGTTCCTGTTCTGCCAAAGGAAGAATGGCATATTGAAATTACTCTGCTGTAGGCAAGAACAGCAAGGACAGCACATTATCCTCTGTTGGCACCCAGGGGAAAAAGAAAAAAAAAAAAAAAAAAAGAAAAGAAAAGAAATCCATATTGATACTAGTACTAAGAAATACAACAGATGATGTGGTGCAAGCTAAAATATTAAGTTGCTCAGTTACAGAAGCAGCAAAAAGTCCAGGGATTTGCATGCAGTAGTCTGCTGTTCCTGTTTTGTTTGTTTGTTTTGTGGTTTATTGGGGGGGGGGGAGGTGTTGTTTGTTTGGTTTGGTTTAGGAAAGATTTTCAGTGGCATTACAGCAAATAAGCAAGATATCCTGTATGCAGGATGCTAGAAGACACTAGTGAAAGCAAAATGGCTCTCTTAATTCAAAAGTCTGCTAATGGAAGCAAAGGGGCCTGGCACAGCTGAATCAACCAACACATATCAACTGTCCAGAAAAGGACATAACAAGCTTGAAAGACTTTATTACAAAATCAGAGGACCTGCACATCTTTAATCTCACTTGGCAAAGAAACTACAATGAGGAAAGCTACTTCTTTCATACTATATGAAAGAAAGTCCAGAAGTGAGCATTTAAACCTTTAATGGGGAGGATATAATAAATAAAGTTGAAAATAAAGAGGTGGGGTTATTTTTCTTTTTATCAGGTTTTGGTCAGCATCTACAACATCTATATAGATGATGTTCATTTATGATGAACAGTCACACATCAGTAAACACTGACCTCTTAAAAATGTCTTTAAAATGTCTCTAAAATGCCTAAGGAAGGTACTGGAGTCTCTAGATAAAAATCTTGAATGACATCACTGGTAATGGGCTACAGAAACCTAAAGAAGAAAATACAGGAACATAACAATCTTGCAATATAGATGCGTTTGTGGCAAAGAGGAGACACTGTTCTCCCTGTGTCTGATGGACAGAAAAAACATAATGAGTGTGAACTGGAGCATTAAAGGTCCACTGGAGAAAGGAAAATCTTTCTGTTAGGGTATGCCCAGTAGGGTTCTGAGGTAGATGTGTCTGAAGAGACTGTGGGACCTCACACTGGTTACAAACGCACAGGGGACTCTGCTTTGAGGCAGGGAATTAGACAACCTCTTAAATTCTCTTTCAGATGTTTTTATGTAATTCTGACATAAAAACATGTTGCAGTCATCATAATGGGGTAGTTGATAAAACAAACCTGCGCTAAGTTGTGGAGAGGATGAGTTCTAGATAACTGCAGATGCTAAGGAGAAGCAGAATTCAAAAGAAAGATGCTCCATTTTCCTTTGAACAATGATCATAATTTGAAGTAACTGCCCCTAAAACAGACATCAATGGCAATGAGGCCCAGTTGAGGTCGCACCACTGGGGACATTGAGCACACAGAACTGCCAAGACAGTCGATATTGTTTTGCCAGGTGCAGAGGATAAACTACAGACTGGCACTCCTAAGATTTCCCCGTGATTTTAGCTAAGATTTTGGTCGTCTTCTTTTTTTTTTTTTTTTTTTTTCAAAGACCCAGAAAGGCTTAAAGTATCAGACTGTTTTCTTACAACTGCAAAATTTAGTACACACATTGACATATTTTTCAAACTTCAAAATGGTATAATTTCAGTCTGTTAAACAGGCTTAGCTGGTTCTTAGGTAACCAAATCAAAGTGACCCAACAACAGGGGAAACTAATTTTCAAAGACATAGCTTTCAAACATGGCCTTTATCTCCTGAGAAGGAGAAGAGTTGCCTTTATTTAGAGACACTAAACCCAGTGACAATTACTTATAAGAATCAGCCAGAAAGAATCTCTTCAAACAGAAGGGTGGGCACACAAAAAGTGGTATTTCAAGTGAAAATGTCTCCTGTTTTTCTTAAGAAACCTTGGAAACTGAACAGGGCAGCTTCACACGTGAATATATTCCAGACAGTGAAACCCTTCAGATTCACAGCCCTCTTCCCTGCTCCCAACACACCCTGCACAGCACCTTTGAGCTGTTTTTTTATGAACCACAGAACTGGTGCTGAAAGTGCTCCTCATGCAAGCTACTGGTTACGGAACCATGTATTCAGAAAAAAATCAAGGCTTACATGTACCAGAGTAAGAAGAGAAAAGTGTCCTGATTTGAGGACAAGGCATAGGCAGGTGTTACAAAGTTGCACTCTTAAAACAGAAAACCTCTATTTTTTAGCATGCCAAGTTAGTCATGTTTTCACAGACCAAAATGGGTTCAAATCCGCAGACAATACACTGTAGAAAAGCAGGCACCCTCACTGAACTGTTCTCATTAAAACACTGTCAATGTTAACATTACTTTTTTAAAAAGAAAAAAATAAATCAGCTTTCAATTTTGAGTGACCTTTTAAAAACATCCTTTCTATAAAATATTAAAAGCATCATTGAAAAACACACTCCTCTTTCTGTGCTGATAAAACCACGGGTTGATTATAAACCTTTGAGTTTTTCACATATTAAGGAAGCATTGTGCTATTGTTGCTGACCTGTAATGAAAAGAAACAAACAACAAAAAAAATAAACAAGCATAAACCAACAACTATCATTACCCATGTAGGCTCACCACACAGATGCTGGGATATTAGCTTGAATTGTGTAAGTATGAGAGAGGAAGAGACTGTGATAGATGAGGAGATAATATTGTACAATGTCAGCTAGCAAATGGTGATCACTGTGCTCATAGGCAGCTGAACAGCCATGCTGATATCCAGCAGCAACATAATTATATTTCAAATTAGTTTTCTGCAATGCAAAAGGGAAAATAAGAAAGATTGTCTGATGTGATGAAGCTACAGAAAGAGACTTGAGTAATATGTTTGGGTTTCTGGTCCATTATTATACACAGAAAATGAGGCTGTACAATTCCAGCTCATTTCTGAGGGTTCAGGGTCATCTTATTAGGAACAACATATTTACTGTGAACCTGAAGAGCCAGTATTGATTTGAATATAAGTGTTTATGCTTGGTTTTAGGATCCCTCTTTTCCTGTGCTGTCCTAATGAGCCATGAAAATAACCTCAGCTAAATCAGAAATGCCCAGCCATGGCTGAAATAGGCCTTGTAACTATGCTATCATTTTGACAGCAGTAACATGGAAGGAACAGATTTCCAGCTTAGGGTTTTTTAGGAGATACAGGAAAACAGCAAGAGGATATGAGAACACCAGGATTGATTTGCTGTAGCAAAAATTTTAACAACAGATGCACAATCCAGGCCTGCTACATACATGTAATTACAAGACCAGACATTTCTTCTGCTTTGCTTTGTCTCCTGCATTGTCTGAAAATGAATAAAAGGTGGCAGCATAGGTGTTACCAGAACTGAAATTTTAGACCAGTTCACTTACGCATCAAGGAAAATCAGAGTACAGTTGAGTAATATCTAAACCAACATAGGCTTGTATCCTAAACTCCATACTAAGATGACATAGGCAGGCTTCTCAGTGACAAAAGTAATGTCCAACTAAGCAGTGTAACGTCCTGGTGATTTTTTGCTTGGTTTGGTTTTTTACTGGATTTATTACAAAAGCAAACATTTTGAGGATTCTAAGTAATACACTTTGAAATTAGCATTTTTATATTCCTTTTTACTTTAATGGATTTCTTGCTTCTTGTTTGATATTTTACTAGAAAAATGCCCGCCTCTACACAACAAACCTAGGAACTAAGTCAACAAGTTACTATTATGGGTGAATTCTATTTGAAGCAAAGACATTTGGCAGCTCCATTTCATTTGAACTAAATGTAGAAAGCAGCTATAAAGTAGAAAAATTGAAATAATACTGATTCTTCCACCCAAACACAAACCTAAGGAAAGGTTATTTAGGAATATGTCTATACGGACAGGAACATTTTGCTAGATATTACTGTCATGAGGGGTGTATGTATGTAGAAAGCAGAAAGAGAATAAAAACACCTAAAACCTTCTAAGTGTTAGACAGAGAGAAACATCCCAAAAGTTATACAATAAGAATAGAAATGGAAAAGTTGCCTTATGAGACCAGAAATGGAGCCTTTGAGCAAAACATAAACCAAGAAAGAGGCTTGGCCATAGACAAAAAAAAAAAAAAAAAGAAGAAAGTCTTGTTATCTGCTGCCTAAAGTGTCTGGGGAAATAGGTCACAAGGTGCTTTCTTTGTGAATAAACTTGATGGCAGCAAAGAAATACCAGGCTGTATCATCAGCTTCTCCCTCAGAAAACAGTCTGCTAGAATCTAAATGGTGGCTGCCTTCTCTGTAACAGTACTGATTTACGCCTATAGCTAATTTTAAGTCAAGGCATTGTATTTAACTACCTCACTGCATAATGACAACTGCATGAGATAAGGAAGAAAACTCTATTTTTGCAAGCAATTTCCTTCTGTTTTGCTAACAAGTTGTTATAGATACTAGGAGTGCAAAGTGTCATTTTTGTGCATAAATGTAAGCTGCAAGGTGATGGTGTCCTTTAAGATGTAGTTTCTTTATCTACCAGGACCAGGCAAGCTCTGGTCCTACTGGGCTCATTGGCAAATCTGCTAGTTCCTGTAGGACCAGGGTCAGACCCGTACTTGTGAATCCTGTCACACAAATAAGCTCTGTAAAATAACAACACAAGGCTGGCAGCTCAGGGGCACCATGAGGCTGATGGGGGCAGAAGGCCTTATTTCATTTCATTTTTGAAGACATTCCACTGTCTCCTTCTTTCTGCTTCCATCCCTTTTCTTTCTTCCATTTTTATCTGTCCAGAACCCTTCTGTTCATTCATTTTCCCTTATTCCATCCCTCAACTATATCTCTGCTGTCATCTGTCAATTTTGTCTTGTCCCAGACCCATCACCGTGCTGTTGCTTCTTTTAAATGAACACTAATTCAATGATGAGAAGACAAGGGAAAAGAAAGGGAAAAAAAAAAGGAAAAACATGAAAAAAGCTGAATATTGCTGTTACTGTAGTTTATAACTCATTTTTGTGACTACCCCTGAATTCTGCTACATTTTCTAGCCATCAAGGAGGCACAGTAAAATATAACCCCTGATTAAGAGGGTGGGAAAAGCAAGCCGCACAGAAAACCTGGTAATTCTCATCTAAAGGGATGCATCTTCCATCAGCAGGACTGCAGTGACACAGCCTAGTGATTTAGGGTTCTTACCAGAATGTACACTGGTGTTACACCAACTAATAAAGAGTTGCATCAGAGATGTGCTAATTATATTTTTCCACTTCAGTGTGTACTAAACATTGTAAACTATCATTTAGTGTCATTATTTTAATGATATATTATGTTGATAATACAATCTGGGTTAATTCCCAAATGTGAAATCTAGGGAGAAAAAGCTACTCTGATATTTTTTAAATGTGATTTCTCATTAACCCTAAAGCAGAAACTATTACAGTCACAGCTCCAGAAAGAGATTCATTTACCAGCAACAGTAGCAACTGTAATTATTCTGGAAACAGTTGTTCCAAACCAATTGTAATGTCTATTATTTTGGTGGGTGGGGTTGCAAGGGGAAGGGAAACAAAGAGGAGATAAAAAAATGGTGTTTTGTATAGTAAGGCTCATGATTAAGTGCCTTCTCTTAAGGTATCTTTCATCTTTTTCTGAGAGAGGGCAAACAGCAGTGTATTCAGCACTGGTGTAGAAGGAAAAAATAGATTTACTTCTGTAAGTCTGTCTCAAAGGCATGAGGACATCCGAGTGTAACAAAGTGAAAGAAAAATACAGAATTCTAATCACACATGTTCCCAATCATTTTAAGGGGTATCAGGCACTTGATACTTTAAACACCATTTTTTCCCCCCTAGTCTGTTAGTCTGCAGTCAGACAGTAATCGTTATCTCTGAAATCCCACCCAAATAAAGAGACAGGTATTTTCTTATATTTAAGCAATGATTTCAACACAACACAGGATGTGATGGCAGCTCACAGACTATTTGCTTACTACTTTATACTTCGTCACTGGGTATCTCTGCACTGCTGTGGAAGCAAGGAGCTCTCTCTGGGATCAGTGCCCACAAAGTATTTAACTAATTGCTCCAGGGCATAATGGAAGTGTTTATTATCCTGACTATCAGAATCAGATTTTCTTCAGGTAAGTAGTTTTACTAACCTTGGTGGTTTATATTCACGGTTAATATCCACATATCTCTATAAAAGAAGTTTAAAGACTGTATGCAAGATTGCAGGTTTAAACATGCTTGAAAGTCACTAACAAAAAATTCCTAGGTGTCTAGGTGTTGAATAGTCCTCTAGACACATGCACCCTGCCAAAAGTCTGTCTTTCTCCTTCCCTAATGCTCATGAAACTAGGAATGACCACCCTGAGTATCAGAAGGGTCTGTTAATATGGTATATGACAATGGGACAAATGAATCAAGTCTAGGATCTTCAACATCTTCCTTTGCTTCCTGAAAAGGCAGCTGGGGAAGCACTGATCTACTGCAGACTGGCAGAATAGCTCTCTGCTAACCCCACCACCCCTTCAATGCCAACTACTTGTTAACAGCGCTAACAAATCCATTCAACATTTATCAAACCATATCATATCATGCTTTTCACCAGACAAAGGCAGAAGAATTCAAGAGGAGTCAAAAAATATTTGCATTAATCACTGCTGGTAGCAGCTCAAAGGGACAGGGAATGAGTCCACTATTTACTGGATGCAGATTCTTGTTCCCAGCCCTGGAGGAAGGGCTGCTCCCAGCAATTACAGGGAGTCAGAACAGTTTGAAAAACAATGGATTTTAGATATTCAGAGAATACATCAGAAAGTGGTTAAGGCATTTCACCATTTCGTCAAAGGTGAGGGTTTGAGCCTCACTTCTGACTGTCATTATTTGATCAAAGGACAAATAAAAGCTCATCAAGGAGAGAAGTGCTCCAAATCCCTTAATTTTTTTTTTTTTATCCTGTGCTGTCCTATTTTTACCCAAAATCTACCCTACCATAGGGAAGATGTGAGAACTTGCAGGTTACGCAACCCTGCATTTTCAGTGTTGTTGAGCGTTGCGATGGCTATAATTGTGATACACTGAGAACATTTGCAACCTTCTGGAGATCTCACACTCACACTTCTGCCCAACTGGTGTGATGTGCGCATGTTATAACTATCCAATGTGTTGCAACCAAAAGCTGTTAAGAACGCCAGCTCAAATGATTTTTCTTCATACACTGTCCTTTATTTAGGCCTTTACATCTATCAGTCAGAGTAGGGGATGGAGACTCAGTGCTATTCACAGCCCTCCCAATTCCTTATTAGGACACTGGGAAAATCATCTGGTCTCTGCATCTCAGCATCATCAGTTGTCAGTCTGATATACTAATACCCTGCTTATTAAGGTTAGCAATCACAGATTTTGGAAATGAAGGACCAAATGGTTGGCAGATAAATTAATTATGCAAATCAGAAAGGTTTATGACAGATTACATATTCCAAGAAATCTAACGACTTCGGCAATCCTGGTCACGTGGCAGAGCAGTCAGCTGTATTTTCCATCAGCTTACTAATGCCTTAAGCAAGAATACGAAGAAAATGTTTCTCAGCAGCTGCACTCCAACATAACAGTGAACGCTCTTAGTAAAAGATCCTGACTGTAGTGTCTAAACCTTGCAAAATCTGGGAAGGAACTAACAAGTAAGCCATTCCCTTTCTATCTCGGAACACTGCTGACTTGCTTTGCCCGGAGGGATGGTAATGAGGGGATTTGTTTGAAGCTCTCTGATTCTGATTTGCCTGAGTTCCACACACCCCTCCCGCCCCATCATCCCCCAACTTCTTGACCCCTTGGGAAGCTTCTGTTCTGTCAGGTGTGTAATCAAGCCCAAGGGGAAATCAAATGGGCTCACTTACACAGTCATTATTGTTTTCTACAAAGCTCAAGGGGCTCCTGCTTTCTGAGGTTTGTAAAATAAATCAGGAAAACATTGTGAAATAAAGGAAATGAAGAGGGGAGAAAAGTTGGAACATATGATTGAGGAGGTCTACGGGACCCCACTTTCTGCAGCAAACCCATCAGCCTCTGCTAAGATTGGTTATAAGAAAAGAGCCATTAGATCTGAATCACTAGTGCTTTGCAAAGTTTTTTCAATCTGCACCACATGCATCACCTGAATCTTCTAGCTGAAGACAACTTGAGTGTCTTTTTCTCAATAAACAGATTGTCTGAAAAGCATCAAGAGAACGGACATAACTTGTTAGGAAGGACTGACAATAAATCCCTTATCTGTATTAAGATACGAATCTTGCTCCTCCCCACACTTATCGAATCTATTGATTTCAAAGTAAACAAAACTCTCTACATAGATTGGCTGTACGGTGGATCTTGAATGTAATCTAAGTGTGCAGGTACCTTGATTTAAGCAATGGAAAGTTTTACTATCACAACAGGATAGGAAATAATCTTCAAATATTTGCATTCAATCAAAATGTATGCTATGTATGTTATTTGCTCTATTGTGTCCTTATAGTATTTCTGTAAATTAATTTTAACCCCTCACAAGTGACACAACTAGACAACTGCAAAGCATTTGTATGTAAGAATTGCCGGGGGTGGGGGAGGGGGGGGGTGGTGAAGACTGAGTTGATCCACAATTTGGTTTTGAAAAAAATTGTTATCCACTTCATATCATCATTGGAGAAATTGCTTTTCAAATCCATTGCATCTGAGGCATACTAAGTACACTCTAATGAGTTCAAAATTGTGTAATGACACTGTTAATTCTATGGCTACCTTGGAATCAAGACTGTTTCTTTTCTTCAAAGGAAAATAGGATTATCAAGTGCACTAAGAGATTTTCCTTAACATGATTGATAGGAAGAAAGAGTAATCACCTTTGAAGTGCCACTACATATAACACCTCTCTAGTGTTCTCTTTCTCCTCCTGACATCCATGAGTAATTGAAAGTAAAGAAGCTGCTTAGTGTGATCAATGAAGCCCAGATGACAGCCCCTTCTACAACACCTACCAGCACTGTCGGGTGACAACAACATCATCTTTGATACTTTAGAGTTGACATAGGGCAACATATTTTTGAAGTGCCAGACTTCAGTTTGGCAGGTATCACAGCTCCATGAACACTAATGACTTGTATTAGGTGCTCTTCCCTCAGCACAGAGGGCTTTGCACTTTGTGGAAAATAATGCTGGAAGCTGGGGTGAGCCAGACACTTGCCGAGTTTGGACTTGGTGTCATAGCAGGCTTCTGCTAGAAAAATGTCTTAGGACTTCAGTTTTGTGGCTATCAAATATACGGTCCTCCTGATTCTGGCTGCAACATAGGCTGCTGAGCCCTTCTTAAGCATCATGTCTCTAATGTTGCACAGGAGAGCAACAGTTCTGCACAGTACCTTAAGACAACATACACAAAGTGGGATGGGGGAATACCCTGTTCCCCAGTGTGTGAGAAACAGACCAAATTCTGGTAACTGAACAAAATAAAACAAAATTACAGGGTGCAACTAGACTGGAGTTCATTCACTGAAGGTTTCTGAGCAATTATTGCCAAAAAAAAAAAAAAGCCAAAAAAAATTGCCAAAAAAAAACCCCCAACAACTGTTTTGATTGCTTCACATTTATCCATGTAACATCCTCTATTATTGTTTTGGTATTAACAGTTTAGATATTTGTAAGGAATTAAATTACCATTACATAAGGAAATAGCAAAACAACTGTATCTCTTGTACTAAATTCTTTGCAAAATCACAGGCTAGTCTGAACTGACTTTTCTGAGAATAATTCTCAAAAAAGATAAGCTACAAATCAAGAAAATGTGAACGAATTTGGCTTCTTTCCTGAGCAGCAGGAATACATTCTCAGACACAGAGAGCATCTCAAAAAAAAAAAAAATTAAAGAAATTAAATGCAACTTTATGGAAGTTTCAACAGCTTAGATCAGATCTATTGTTTCACAGTCCTAGGCACGAAATTGGAGGTGGCACACCAAGGTTAAATCACAGTATTGACAGTTTCTTGTGTCAGACACCTGTCAAAATGTAATAAGGAATGTGTGAAAAGAAATAAGATGCCAAAAGCACATCACAACAGTTGGCTTTTGCTTTTTTTTTTTTTTCCATTTTCATACAGCACAATTCATAACTCACAGAAAGTGTATACCTATGAAAACAAGGTGGCAGATACATGCCAACACTTCTTGTTTTGCAGAAAATTAGACTGAGTCAAATCCTAAAGTCCTGCCCTGACATGCTCCAGAAGGCTGCATACTCCCACACATGAGAATAACCTACATAGGGCAGTGGAATGGGACAAATTTCTGCTTCACCTGGTAGGACTGGCAAAGGCAGCAGAGACTGCTGAAGTCTGGCCAAACCAATACCCCGACTCAGCACCTCGTGTCTGCTGTGGTTTCACCTTGGGGACTCCTGCACAGCTATTTTCCATGAGTCCTAGTAAACACCACAGATCTAAGCTACCTTTTCTTTTTGAAGAACTCAGTGAGTATCAGACATGCTAACCCAAAACAACATAATTGTTTAGGAAACATCAAAGCCGTTAACTGAGTCAAGCCAACATGCTCAAAATCATATTTAGTTGATGTATTCATAGGAGTCGTATCAATACAATAACTGGACTGGGGCATTGGGCCTGAGGAAAATGGGAGAATCACAAGTAGATGGACAGTTTCAAATTTGCAGAAGTGTCCATGAGCACAGGAAGGAAATAGGTCCAGGGCTGTGGCACTGATTCCTTTTTGCTAAAGGGGATTACTTTAATACCTGTTCTTTGTAATTAAAGTGAAGTGACTTTCACGCAGATGGGCTTTCTGAATGTTATCCAAGTTATCAGATGATGCAGTCACAGAATAACTTAAACACCATGCACACCTCTTTGCTTGCAAGCCTGCTTGAACAGACTCTAGCATTACAGCAATAAGCAACCTCCAGTAAATCCCCTTTTCCATTCCATATTACCTACATTTATACTAAAAAAAATAATGAAAACAGTACAAACATTACATAGATGCAATATTTATCTCCATGCAGACAAAGATGACTTTCCTTTCAGAGCCCAGTCAGCTTTTTCTGTTTTGTTTTTAAACAGCCCTATTCTGCAACATAGGACAGTGCTGTATTTGCTTGAAAGTCTGCTTCTTGAAGGCGATTTCTTTAAACCTGTGAATGATACTGTCTGTTATGAACTACCTATGCAGGGCTTTGGCAATAACACTTCTACTGGCAAGAAAGGGGAGTTTATAGCTGCAGCTTTGCAATAAACAAACAACATTTTCCTGTGATTATTGATTGCCATCTATTTTTATGACACATCTGTGACTTTCAGTGACTTACACAATAAGTGTTCTGCATTAATAATATATCTGCTCCAGTTATTTATATATTTACTTGAAAAATTAAAAAATATATACTAATAAAACAAGTCAAAGATTTTCCACAGAGAGGAAAATATTAAATGACTACTTTTATATGAAAGGCCACAGAACAGCACTCAACAAGAGACCAATTTGTTATTTGTGGAAACAGGCTGCTGACTTCAGAAAGTACAGTTGCTTAGAAAGAACTGAGCTGAAGAGTAAAATCACTGAACAGAATTAGTTCTGTTCTCACTCAAACTGGGACATTCTTAAACATGCATACATACCACATATCCACATATATCAGTGTATATATACCATGACCCCTCCCTTTTTCCTCTCTGCCCCTTTAGGTGGTTCAGCAACCTGCTACCTTCTCCCTTGCCAGCAGGGCCAGCAGTTGGGCTCAGCTCCATCCACTTCAAGGGCTCCAGAAGATAAGATTCTGGACCTTAGGCTTGACCTAAGGTGAAAAGCAATTTGAAAGGGACAAAGTTATCAACAGTGGTTGTTTTCCAGAGGTTCTTCATGCTTCTGCTACTGGCATGACTTAAGGAGAGACCAGCCACAAAATAAAAAAATACTACTTACAATTTTTTTCTGGAAATTTTTAAACTTCTGGAAAAAAAAAAAGTGAACTCTCACTGTGCTGAGTGCACACACACACTGACAAAATAAAAACCCCAAAATAGTCTTTGCCAACCAGCTTGCAAGCTGTGTGCCTTCTCCTGTACTTTGGTTCATTTCATATTACTTTTAGTTCAGTCAGTGTCACATGCTCTGTGCTGCATACTGCAACAACATCCATGAATTTACACCAGAAGCAGGCAACAGGAAGGAAAAAAAAAAAAATCAGTTTAATCTGAAATAATTTGTGGCATCTCCAAAAAGTTTTTTCTATTTCTATCTATAGCTCTGTTTTCCAGGCTGGTGTTTACTCCATGAAGTAACCACACTTGATGCTATCCTCTGCATGTCTTCAAGCTCCTCAGCAATCCCAACAGTGCTGGCTCTGGCCTTCTCACACTTGCTGCAGTCTGATACAGCACTGCTGAGCTAACTGGTAGCTTGCTCATGAACTAATCTTTTACCAAGAAGTTCAGAACAAAGGCACTTGGGTGTTGGTTCTTGCATTTAGAATTGCAAGAGGTCAAACCTTATGTGACCTTTTATATCTATATTAGCAATCGGTTCAGATGGAATGTAAGAGCATATGACACTCCAAAACTGTGCCCTGCTGCTCATCTAATGGTAGCTACAACACACAGAAATATCCTTTCATCAGAGTTATCCTAAACCATCTTCCAGTCCTCTGCATTTTATAATTAAAACATGCTAGCCAGAAGGAAATGTTAGATTAACTAGCATTCACAACATGCCTTTGAGCAGAGATTTACAGAGAACAAGTCATTTTAAATTGAAAAAATATTTCAATCCATTCTCAAAGTTCTGCAAAACATGAGCAGAAGTGCTAAGAGAATAACCAGAACTATTCATACAGACTGCTAATGTCAAAGATGATGAAAGTACAAAGTTGTATATTCTTGTCACTGGAGGAATAAAGATTCTGCTGAGCATCAAGCTCTACTGTCAACTCTGCTTCCAGCCAACCCTGGAAAACAGCTTTTCCACTTGCATCTCCCATTGCAGAGAGGTTCCTCATCTCCCTCTTTGCTCAATCTGTGTCCTTTTTAAAAGTGTTTTAAAGTCTCCTGAGCATTTTGAGCCTGTATTTGTGAGGCTAGGGTTCAACATGATGGGTTGTAGTCTGCCAGGAAGTTCTATGATCCAGGTCACCACACTGTGCCGCTGTAGCATGGAGTTAATGGCATGGAGTAGAGACGAGGGAACATCAAGGACAGAAACCATTAAGCTGCCATTAAATGTGAAACCACAGCCCAACTGAAATGAACTAGGCACATTTTCAATAAAAGCATGAAGCAAAGGAGTTCAACAGCCAGGCTGCCATAGGGAAGGAGCAGGAGTCAAAGATGCTGCAGCATTATATGCATGTCTCAGTTTTGTTACATGCTCATAAAACTGCCTATTCCCTTCCACCTCTAAAATTAGGGACCTAACAGAAGCCTCCTCACACGGGGGTTCCTCAATAGTCTATTAAGAGATCCTTTCATCCTGTGGAATTGCTTCTGTTTGCCCATTGGCTGTGGAGAGAGCATTCTGGAATGAGTTGCCCTAGTTCTGTACCCACTGCTAAGCCAGAACTGTGAGCCTAAACATCCTCTTCCATATTCGGACGGGCATTTCTGGTAATGCTATGGAAACCATTGCTTTTGTCTACAGAGACTCAAAGCTGCATTAAGTACTTTATTTTGCAAGCTAAACTTTCTTTCCTTCAGTGTTGGTACCATTATGAAAATAGATGCTGACAGGCTTTGCTCTTGACCTCTGTACAAGCTCCCTGTGTTTCTCTATTTAGTCCAAAGAGGTAAATGCTAAAGGTGGCTTACAAACACTAATGTTTGGGGAAAGGGTGAGGAAAAACTGCTTATATTATCACACTGTTATTGTGTAAATAGTTAAAGCAAGAAACTAGGTTAGATGCTTCATTTAGCATGTTATAAATCTGGGGGTTTCAGTCTTAAATCTCAAGGCAAATGCTGTTCAGCCAACCCTTGTCTTTCTAGCCTTTAACAACTGCACCTTATCCTCAATTCTTGATAACATGCAGCTATGCAAAAGCAGAAGGTGTTACAACCTAGTCACTGAGACCTTTCCTAAAAGGCAGGTTTTCTTTTATGGTGCACACTTCAGAAATAACATAATGGGGCCAACAAAAGCAGCAGGAGTTGTTACTCCTTAGGTCCTTCAGTTTCAGCTTCTGGTTTTGAAATACATCTGCCTTTCTAATTGGTTAATGGTTCTGTTGCTGTTTTCTTAATCATTTTACATATATCCATTCACTCCAAACAGATTAAGATGAGAAAATGGGTCACACCCCTACAACTTCTGAACAGATATTATCTACCAAAGTGTTATTTGCATGCATACCATGACGTTACAAATACTGAAATAAAATGCATGTTCTATTGCATGTAAACTAAATTACAAAAGAAGAAAAAAGAAGCTAAGTACAAAGGTGAAAGACAAAATAAAGAGATAGATGACAGTGTTCTTTAGGTCATTACAAGGAGACTACTTCTCCATATGCGTTTGGTAGAAGCACCCATCTCAGAGAGAGATTTCTATTGTCCTCTGTAAAGGCTTTTATAGGTACTAATCTTAGTTTTCAAATGTACTATACATGGGTCAAATCCATTTTGGACCACTCACATAGCTGGTTCTAAAGAATGTTATGGTCAGAACACAAACTAGAATGGCCTCATGCCTGACCTTCCTGGAGTGCTGCTTACTGTTGCAACAGAGGGAATTTCCCCTGGCTGCTGGGAGCAGTGGCTTTCAGGAACATTCCCACTGTTAACAAAAACACAATGCAATTTTTTAATCTTCTTGATGAATGAGAAAAGCCCGAAAACGTATCTCAATGTACCCAAAATGTTCAGATACCAAAAGACAAACAAGTCCAAGCTTAGTCCTCCCCTTTCCTCTCAATCTATTTGATTAAGCATTTTTTTAAATTTTTGGAGGCCAACTCATGCTTCTTGAAAACTTGAAGGCAGTCATACCCACTAGTAGGCCAGTTTAATGACAGTTTAAGCAATCTCTTCTTTTGCAAATAAATTATCATGTCCTGAGCTAAGGACTTTCCCTGACCAAGAAAGGGCATTTCTCCAATTAATTAGAGGCCCAAACAATTTTATTATACTGAATATTCTCTGTTATTTCTAGGACTCTGCTTAAGAATTACATATTGACTGCACAGGTAGGTGTCTAGAGAGACTGATTACCTGTCTGTCTTCACTGTCTTTTTTACACAGGGTCACTGCAGCAGAGGTAAGTGTATACCCAGCCACTGCCCAGCCTAGAGCTGTGTGTCTGGCACCAAGCACGGTGGAGTCTGGATCCTACCTGGGCTCTGTTTGGTGGACACTGCAGCTCAGTCACCCAGCCAACTCCCTTCTATATTGACTTAAAGAAGCTTTGGCTTTTTGCCCATGTATATGAGTCACACGAAACCTTGCACTACAAACCTCAGAGATAAAACCACTGGAGTTCATCTTCTCTTGTATTACCCATATGCCTGCAGCCAAGTAGAGAGACTAAAGATACAGTTTTTCTCTTAGCTCTTAAATATTTAATTCATACCTTCTACACAAAATTCTAGCTTCCAGATACACTCCTGTAAATCCCTGAATGTCTGTAAGTAGTTGCCCTATTCTTGATATTTTATATTCCATTCTGTGGCTTATACACATATGATGTGAAGGCTGATTGAGTTATGCCTTTACATACTCTGACAAGGTCTTCCCACAGTGCTCAGGAATATTTCAGGCAAGAGAAGGAAATGGCACTGAAAGAGAAACTTGCCAGGTCTCACCCTCTCAAATAGTTTGCATTGCGTCCATTCTAAATGCTAAATCCTGCAGAAAAACAGATGTAGTATGTAAGAAATAGTGCAAGAGCAACATAGCCAAGGACAGGAGAAAAAAAAAAAGTGTACATGATATAAATCAATAATTTGTGCTTCTCTATAAATACAGAGCAGAAGCTAAACAAGTTCTTCCCTAAAAGAAAGACACATTACACTGATAAACTGTTAAGAGACTCTACCATGAGAAACCTGAGTCATCAGTCCTGACTGGTCCTAAGAGGACATAGCTCTATCATTTTGTAAATGACACTTTATTGTCGCTGCACTTCACCACAGCCAAATAGTAAGGGATTTACAAATTGTGGACACTGTGGGAAAGTCAGCAGGCTTTTAAGTATCGCAGGTGCAATTTGCATCTAGGCACCCAAGGAATAATGACAAATCTCCATTTTTACTTCAATGTATTTAAGGCAGAATGTGGGGGTTTTTTTCAGTAATTTCAAAAATAGGACTGTACCCTGAGCAATGCTCTTGCCTTTAAAAGATGTGAAGGGTTATATGGAAGATTATTCTCTGTTAGCAGGATAAAGTATGGCTGAGTGGTTGACTGCTCAGGAATTTAGTGATTTCTAAAAATCCTTTCAGGAAGGGAGTTATCTATACTATTTTCTCTTCTATTATGAAACAAATAATCAGGTGCATTTTCCACTATTGCTCACTAGCAATTCAGCCTCCTTGTTCCCCAGGATGGAAGACCAGCATGAGCAGACTTTTTTTTTTTTTTTTAACCAAGAGGAAATGATAAATTGGAGGAAATAAGAGGAAATTGATAAATTAATATGTAACTAAGCTCCACAAGCAGGGTTGAAGAAAGTAGTACTCAGGGTGGGTTTTTTACCTTTATAGTAGTCTTTAACAGGATTTCAGGGTAAGTTTGTTTATTAATTAAATCTGTCACACTAGGGACAGAAATAGCATTCAGATTACTTTAAAAAAGGTTAAAAAAAGCTAACATCATCTGCTGGATATCAAAAGAAGCAGAGAACAGAGCCTACAAATCCCCATTTCCACATTCTATGTCTCCATTAGACTACTTCGGCTCACACAAATTTGCTGCCACATATTAAAATTCCACAAACAACAACCACAGATGCTCAGAAGTAGCAAGGTACTAGAAAGACAGTGAGTAACAGGGTAGGTTCTAAGACAGGAAACTGATTAAGAATTCCAAAGTAGAGGTTAGATTTTACTTATTTCAGCTCTCCTAGAGGGAATCTACTGTCTCCAAGTCCTTAAATTAATAAGTCAGCAAAAGGTTGTGCTGAATCCCAGATGTTAATTGCACAGACTCGATAGATTAGAACTGCAGATAATTAATTGCCAAATTTTAATATATACTGAACCTAAATGGATGATAAGATTTCCAGTAGGTAGTTCCAAGGTCCAGCTAGGGAAGATTATGTTTTTTTAAATGTGAGAGCCCTAGAGGCCCAAGTCTTCTAAGAAGTCTGATTTCAGAAAGTTAGAGAATCTTGGGAGATTACTGGAAGGGCCAAGTGAGGAGCTTTAATGCTTGGGTATATAGCGCAGCAGCTCAAGAGAACTTACAGGCTGCTAAGTTCCTTTTGGTAAGAAGGAAGCAGCTTGTTAGCTTTTAGAAATGGGCGTTGTTCTCTGTTTCCTGTAAGGTCAGCTATACACAAAATGTTCAATTAGATTTTGCTTAAAGAAAAAAAAAATTAAAAAAAATCACAGCATTTACTGCTATGATACCATAATCTCATTGTCCTAGTTCTTAGGAATTCAGCTTGTCAGCTAAAACTCAGAAAATAAAATGTAATGATAGTAGAACTAAGATATAAACCTTTTTATGAGAAAAATCCCTACCTTTATGAAGACATTTTTATCTGGAAAGTACATAAAGCTAAAACAACAAGACTAACACAGAGAGGAATTATTTTTATCATTTTTATAATAGTAGATCTGGAATATGTCAGCCACAATGAAAGCCACACTGAACTTACTGTTACCTGCTCATTAAAATCTGAATTGAAAAGAAAGAGCAAAAGTAAATACTGGTAGAAGCTTTACGACACAGTCTGTAACAGATCAGGGAATTGAACCTCATCCTTGAGTCCCATGCCCAGCTGCTTACCCTCACCACTCTTTTCTAATGCCATGCATTAGAGCACTGCCCTATTGCACAGTGCCTTCCCAGTGTTTTCACTGACACAGGCAGCATAAGTTTTTTATCTTTTTTTTTTTCCTTCCCCCTCCAGAAATGTGCTATGGAGACTCTCAGATCTAAATTCACAGGTGTCTGCTCCTAAGGTTTTATTAAGAACTATGACTGAGATGTATAATTTGAATCTATTGTTATACTGATAAGGCCACAGCTTGTTTTCCTATAACAGGAGACCCAAGGAAAGTCATTTCCTGTTTGATGAGACACCTAAATGACGTTCAGCTGTGGGTATCAGAAAAACATGCCCTGCAATTAGATTTAAAGAACGTTGAGCTTATTTTGGCTGGTGGCTGATACCTTTTGAATTGCACTTCATCCTTTGCAGCTCCTTTTAAAGGAAGCTTTAGAGTGTCTGGTTTGCAGGTTCATGACCTGGAGGTCATTTTTGATATCACCCCATCTTTTGATTATCAGTTTAGCTACATGACAAAAACTTATACATCTGCAGAGGATAGTAAGGCTACAACTAAGGCTGTCTCAGGAGGGTGCTAGGCTATCATTCATGCTTTCATTACATCTCAGCTGGATTATCGAAACACATTGTTCACAGGCCTTCCAGACCAGACACTTCAGAAAGTGCAATACAGCAAAAATATTGAAGCTGGAGGAATAAGTAGCTGTCAGTGAACACAACCCACTGCACCCATGCTGAGAGCTGAACAAGAACCTCAGGCAAGACAGCAAACTGCACTTCAGGTCTGCCAACCCCACCTTTAATAATAGTTCTCCACACCTGCACCAGCAGTGAGCCCAAGAAATAGATCTGGGCCTTCTGAGTCTTATTTGGTTATTAATGACAGGGTAGACAGAGGTTTGGGATTTCTTGTGCACTGTGGGGTTCTCTGCACATCAGGCACCCATGGAGAAAGCAGATTTGCTTTCACACTGTCCCACAGCCCTGTGATTCTCCTGTCAAATTTAATGAACAGACCCCACTCTTCATTTACTCAGACCTATATATTTTGTCAAAAGAAAAATGCCTCAGACCATCTGGGATTTTCAATTCTCCTCAGTGTTCACCCAATTCACCTGAGTGAACCCCAACTCTCTAGTTTAGAACCAGAACTGTTAATTAAACAAAAAAACAAACAAACAAAAGTTACAATTTTGACATTAAATCCAAGTTATTTATGTAAAGTGATAAACTGTAGTAACCATGCAAGAGCTTAGAATACTATTCAGCTGTTAAGTTAAAATACAGAACAGATAATTTGCCCTATTAGGGTGCTGTAGCTGTTTCCCTACTGAAAGGAGCTGCAGAGCTGTTGTTCACATGAGACCCTTGCATCAGATAAGCTTGGGCTATACGTTTTGTGCAGCTCCAGCTGCACTCTCATCTCCTAAAAGTGTGGTTACAAAGCAACTGGACAGTTACTTTTAGTCTGCATGGAAATATCATAGAATGATAGGGGCTGGAAGGGACCTCTGGGATCATCTAGTCCCATACCCCTGCTAAAGCTGGTTGCACAGGGTCGCATCCAGGCAGGTTTGGAATCTCTCCAGAGAGGGAGACTTCACAACCCCACTGGGCAGCCCATTCCAGGGCTCTGTCAGCCTCAAAAGTAAAGGAATTTTTCCTTATATTAAAAAAAGTTATATAAGTTTGTTATAAGAAAGTTATACCAAATGCTCTTGGAGAACAAAAATTAAGACAGGTAGAATAGCACCCAAACATAACCAGGACTTCTGTGTTAACAGGATCATATGAGCTAAACATGCAGTGTGTAACCTTAACAAAGAGGTTTTAGATTAAAGTGAGTTCAACCACTTCATCACACCACATGTCAACACACAATCCTGAGCGTCACACTACAATCTCAGGATAGTTTTACACATAGACTAAATATATTTATTCGGCTGCATGTATTCACAATGGTATCTCAAATATCTCTTCCCTTCAAGTATTACCGCAGCTTTGATTCTGTAGTTTGTTACTTCTGTGATTTTCTTACATATGAAGGGCATTCAAAAATTTACTATATTCTGTAATGTATTGGTATAATTACAAAATCTCATTAAGGAAGACTTTATTATTGATTTACTGGTTTTCTATTCATTAAATTTCACTATAAAAAGGATTATTACTTTTAAAGTCAGCATGCTTAAACACAAATGGAATTATCGTAAAAGAAACAACATAAAATGGAGCTATTAATATTAAAACAGCTATAGTTTGAAGATTATTCATTTAATAAATCTTTGTGATATTAGCAAGATTGATGAGTAGTAGTACAAATGAGGGGACCATGGGAGAGATGATCATTTATTATCATTACAGAGATATAAAGTATGATTCAGTGTTTCATAATGGATTTTAAATTTGATTTAACATATGGCTGACTCATTCTCTGAAAACTATTCTTAAAGACATAAACTCATTGAAAAGTCAAATCCATTGTCTTAATAATACACATGAATTATCTTTTGATAAGAAAATAACTACTATGTCCTAAGACAAATCAGGCAGATTCTGGCAGACCTGCCATGCTATATGCCAGCAGTACAGAAAATGTTCAACTATAGGTAGAAACAATACCTCAAGCATGCTGCAGTAAGCAAGAATTGAAAACAAGCAGAAAATGTCATCGTGTTCTGCAGCAAACCCATGTGCCCATGGACTACCTGCCATTTGCACTGTGCACATGTCAGACAAAGACCATGGCAACAGCATATCTGATCGTGAGCAGAGGCATGACTTCCTAATTCACATGTTACATGACCTGCTTGCACACCTCTGATGTACAAACAAGATCACTTCTCCATACAAATACAGCCCATCCCACACTTGAGCAGAGTTAATTTTTTAAGAACACCAATGAGTTTTGAATCATCTGAAAAAGAAAAACTACGCTCAAGTGATGTAGCAAACCTAGCAAAGTTCACTGAAAACACGCTTTAACCCTAATTCAAGTGGTATGTTTCAGTATTTAGTATGTACTGAGCAGTACCTCTGAGAAAGAAATGGGCTGTCCAAAGTTTGAATGTCTGCACAATTCAAATACTACAAACTCCATACACATGCTAAGCAGCAGAAACTTAATTCTGTTACTCCATCAATACTATTTTTTCTTATAAATCAAGCATAGTGTAAAAAAGGACCATTAATTGTTTGATCATATAAAAAATACTACAGCTTTAACTAGCCTAACAAATTAAAACACACATTTAACAATAAGCTATCTTGAGTGACTATTTCTTGGTGAATAACCAAGACATTTTCTGAGTGTGTATCTGCAAGAACTGCTAGCAAAATTAACTGCGTCATGATGATGTTTCTGCTTAGTAATCCTGGCCACAAAAGCTTCTGAAAAATACATCTTTAGATCCATTATTATTTTGCTATGAATAAAGAGCAAACCAAATGGCTTCTTCCCTGCCCTGTCCCCAGAAATTTCACCCCCACACGAACAGGACACAGACGAGACTGAATTAATGCCATGTAGCACCCTTAGTACATTCAACACCTGTATCATGTGCAGTGTCACCATTTTCTACAGAGGGCACTTCTGCTGCATTTCCTTGCCTATAGTTATTTGCAATAATTTTTATTTAATTAGGAAAATAATTGAATCAATACCTCACCACCTCACTGTTCCTCTCCCCCAAGACACAGCACTAACAGGATATTTATTTATTTATTCACCCTATTGTGATGGTCTAGTCCTTGTTAAAATATTGGCAGCACAAGTCCCTGCAACATGGTTTACTGGAAGGTTTACTGTTCTGGTCTACCAGATTCCTGCTTAGAAATCATCCTTGTAAATAGACTCCAGTAAAAGTCTGATATTTTAATTTCCCACCTCCACAGAGTTTTACTTGTCTCGACACTCTGTTATATGCTATAACTAATCCAGACTTGTACTTAATGGAAAAGGATTGTTGAGCTGCTCTGTTACCGCTTCTTATGAAACAATTTACATTTCTAAAGGAAAGGTTTTGTCTTTTTCTAACAAATTACAGACCTAACCCTGGAGGCTGTTGCAAGATCTGGCCTTTGATAACTCACATATTCCTATACATACACCTTCCCAAATACCATCTTGTTTAAGTGAAATGTGACAGACTTGAATGTGCAGAAGAGTCACAGAGTAATAGAGCCTTTATTCTTTGAATATTATAATAATGTAATCATTTGCTAAAATGTCCTATTCACTACTTCTATCCAGCCATTTGTTTATTTAGGTAGGAATTGAATCTGCAAATCAACATTATGTATATTGTCACACTTGCCTGATTCACCTTTTCTCCATGTCTTCCGTAAGAATTTACTCTCTCTTATGTAGCCCTATTCAGGCAAACTTCCCAGTTAAAAGCAATAAAGAAGTACGAGAAGAAAACTGTGACAGGATGAAAAGGTTTTAGAACATTTGGCAATGGATGGATATGCAGATAATCTACTGAGGCAGAGATGATTTGTAATAGGAAATTTCTAGCGTCTACATAGGTTTTAACTTACTCTTTCTAATTTTACAGACTGACAATGGATTCAAAAGCTCCCAGGAGAAAGTGAGCATGGCTGAAACGTAGGACATCTGGTACAAAGATGAACAAGCCTTTTTAAGTGAAACCTTTTTAATATATATTCCTTTTTTTTGTGTGCTGCAGTTTCTTGACTGCTAGTAATTCACTTCTGCTTGTTTACAATTAAAGGATAACATTTGTGTTAGAATATATATGAGAAAAACTGCCTTCTGCAGGTGATTAAATGCCCCAGAAAGATAAGGATGTAAGTTAGTTGTGAAAGCTGTTAATTGCAAATATACTCCAACATTAACAATGTCATCCCTGTTACACTCCTTCCTAGCAAATCACATCAGAAAAAGGACATTTGCAAGTCACATGGAGGCATGGGCACGTTTTGCTAATGCTTTGCTGGACTATCCATTGATTCTCATTCTGAGCAGTTTCTCACAGGTGAATAAACTGTCCAGATGTAAAGCTCTGAATATTCAGTGAAGTGCCGAGGAGACAGAAATAAGAAAGAGAAAATAAAATCTTTAATCACTTTTGCTTATTTTGTAATTAATCAAAAATATGCCTCTTCTCATGATAAGTAGGTATTTGCAAAAATCTTACATTTTCATCATCTTGGGCCAAACCAATCAATGGTGAAAGAGCAGATCAACCAGATTCAACCAGCAATGAGAACTTCCTAAGTGTAGAGAAGTAGTGAACATAACTTCAAGATCTGCACTAAATGTCAATTTGGTGCTTATATAAGGATCAAAAAGATACTACTCATGCAAAATGTAACTTCAAGCACAATGTAACCCATCATAATTCATTGCATAGTTTTGGACCCATCCAAGCTTATTATCCCTGTACTGGCATCTCATTGTTAAAGTAAGCACGGTCGGCAAGGCTTGCAGTGTTTCACTGGACAGATCCACTGTCTCAGATACAAGTTCAACTTCTGCTGATTTTACTTCACTTACTTCAGAGTTTGTTGCCTTCAGTAAGACTCTCTTTTTCTTTTGTGGTTGTTTGGTTTTTGTTGTTGTGTATTTCTATTGTTTTGTTTTGGTTTTTTCCTTCCTTTTCTTCATATGATGGGGGTATTTTTTTTCAGAATTTCATCCTTTCAACTTCAGTCTTATTCCATCTCCTTGAGTATTTCTAAATGGAGGATGTGTCATGTGAATATTTGAAGCAAAAAAAAGACTAGCTCCTTAGTGTTTGGAAATTCAAGTAATGTTGATCTATCTTTGATGCTAATCTTTGGCTAAGTTGTCATAGACATCTTAATCAGCATTCAATTCTTTTACATCCACTGTAGCTTTTTCCTACTTCCTGGTTTGGCACATATATATACATATAAAACTTTAAATTATGAAAGCTGCAGTTCAGAAAATCATATAAAGTGAATTGATGAATCTAATTATATCTCCATTATTTTTACAAGTTTTTGAGAATGAAGACAATGAAAACTAGTTAGTAACTGGAACACATCAAATACCAAGAATACTAACTTTACAGTCTTGACAACTGCCTTTCCCCAATATCTCTTCAATGGGACTACCTCAACCTCTTTACAAACCCAGTCATCACCAGACAGAAGCACTCTTGACTTGTAGCGGTAGGACCTATCATTTTTAGGGATATTCAGGGCTACCATTTGGTGTGAAGAACTGAGCACTTTTGCACAACTGGTAAAGTACTACCAGCCGATGAAAATGATCACAGGTCCAAGAACATGAAGTACTGAGGTCTGAAAATGCTAGGCATACATATTGTTAATTATGTGTCTTCCTTCTTATGGTCCTAGCTTCCAAAAAGTCTCTCCAAATAGGAGGTGAAGATGTAAATGAGATAAAGCCTTTTTGTGTGCAGCAGCACCATGTTTTATCTGGATCTTTTTATTCTCTCCTAGCTAAGCTTAAATGTCATGTAGATGATTTTCAGAATATACAGCTTTTCTGTTCTTTTTTCTTCTTGGGCTTCCAACACCGATGCTATTGTTGAGCACTCAAAGGCTCTTTGTAGCCCAAAATAGCTATACCAAAGACTTTGCCGTATTCAGTCCTTTTGCCCAGACCCTGATTCTTATTCTGTGGAGTAGCGATGAGTCTTTTAAACCCTGTGTGCTTTTGCAGGCATTTAAGGTTCAAAAGTCCCTGATGCCTAGTTAATCAATACTTTAGGAAGATCTTGTGTAATACTCATTAAAGCCTAATGCATTGTATTTCTTCAGCTGCACTGTGCTCAGAGCACCCTGCAACTTCTCTCCAGCTAAATGGCCTTTGAGCTCCTCACACAGCTTGTTGAGGTGTTTTCCTGCCCATTTTTCAGTGCTACAGCTTAACATCTTAGGTATATCTTTTGTCCTAAATCCTCCCTCTCCTATACACAATCTATCAAGAAAATAAGGGGGGGGGGGGGGGGGGGGGGGCAACAGCTTATAAAATTTAAAATTTCTAAATTTCTGAGTTAGTAGCTTGATTACCTTGACAAATGTAGTCTCACCATTTGAAAAGGTATATTGTTACCTACTGACTGACTTGGAGCTTTTGCTTTTCTACCTTGTATGTTTGCTCTGTGCCTGCTCAAGAACATTAGTTGTTTTCTCTTTAGTTGTCTTTATTCAGTATCCTCAGTTTAAGACTTGCCCAGTATGTATATCACTTGAGGTTTAGGATGGTGATGCTTGTCTCCCTATATGCACACTGAAGGGTAGTGTGTGCTTGTGTATGGAATGGATGTTTCAGCATCACTATTTTAACTAACAAATGGTAAGTGTGGAAACTTCACAGCCAAACTGCTATTTGTGCAAACTACTGCCATTTGTTCTACACTTAGTGCTAACCTTGTTTTATAAAGCACTTAGTGATGCACCTAAACAGATGGAACAGATTCATATGCAGACTGGCTAATGAAACAGTGATGTTCCTGGAATAAAACTCTCTAATCTGACTGATTCTGGTGAAATGTTCACAGTTCTCTCTTGCCTCACCATGACAAGAATTCTTAAAACAAATGAATATTTGAAGTTAAAGCCTTTCAACATGTTCCTCCCCTGTCATTGCGTAAGAGAGAACTGAGCCAAATTGCAGTGTTGTGGATTTCTCCCAATAATTAGGCCACTTTGTCCAAGTCATTGTGGCTTGGGTTGTCTACCCCTTGGTGAAATACTGATAGACAAAAAAATTGAAGATGGCACTATGTTTCCAGTGTAGACAGGGTAGCTAGATGTATAAAAGGGAAGCAGAAAGTATTTTCTTTAACCTCTCATGTATTTGCAATAAACCTGTTGTGAATGCTGCTTAGAAACTCAAGTTCAGATTTTAGAGGGCTCATGAATGCATGTGAAAATCCTGCAGCTTGGAAACATAATGAATTTCTGCATAGCATGCCTCTCATTTTTAAGATTTTGCAATGTGTATCCCACTAGACAGAACCACTGGAGTGGAGCCTCTCCTGTACAGAGTAAGTTGAACTATGGACAGTGTGTCATTAGCGTATGCTCTGATGGTAGTGGTGATGGCCCAGCTTGTCCAGGCTGTGGCCAGTAGTTATAACCTTAGAGGTGATAAGGCTACTGGATATTCAGTTTCACTGTGTGTGTTGGAGAGGAGTATGATAAACTTTCAGGAACAAAGGCCTGCTTCCCATTGACTTCTAGAATAGCTTTCCAAACGAAGGCAGAACAGGTATTACACATACCCTTCTGCTGATATTGTTCATCACAGCCTGCTGCAGATAAAGGTGTAGGTTTCTTTTTACCTTTCAGGCTTCTAGAAGATTAGAGGTGCTATAATTAGAGACTTCAGACTTGGTAACATCTAAGTTGAGATGCAGGGATTTCATGTCTGGATGGGAGCATCTTGACTGCATGCTTTAGGTAGAGACAGATAATGCAAGTACAGTCATTAGGTTGGTATTGGATCAGTGAAGGAGAAACTGACGGTTAAATACTGTAAGGACTTTAAACTGGAAGACTGTAAACATGCATGGATGTGGCTGCTGAGAAGATTCAGTCCCATGTGTCCTTATGAAGCAATTTCTGCTAACAAGATTTTTTAAAGCCAAGATTATTTTTATTGGAGGAGAGGAGGGTCAAGAAAGCATGGTTTTAAGTCAGTCTGGATTTTCTAGACAAATGTTAGCAAAATAACCTCTTCAGTATTTGTCTAGCCTAATTGAAATGCCAAAGAAAATTGTATGATTTGCTATTCTTAGTTTTCCATGTCTGTTTTGATGATACACTACATTAGATGGCTATTAAATATTCTATGCCATTGTACTTGTCTATTCCATCTGCCTATGAGGAATTCGTTTGATCAGTAAGTCACTGAAGGGGAAGAGATACAGCTCTGTGCACTTTTTTTTTTTTTTTTTTTTTTTTTTTTTTTATTTGAATAATTTTGAAACTCAAGTGTTTTGAGGTATGCTGCTAGTGGCAGGCTTCTCAAACATAGAAGTGACAGCACTAAAATATTCTTCTAAAGCTCTAAGAGCAGGCATCAGCAAGAGTTCGGTCTTGCACCTTTAATTATCTGTTTAAACCTTGAATTTCCATAAATGCAAGAAACTCAGCATTTTTTGACTTTCTTTCCCCTTGCAGTGATATGCTGTTGCATATTAAATTCCTATGAAGTTAGAACTTGATGAAAAGATTGCTAGGTACTTCCCTTGAGTGTGAGTTACTCGGAAAATAATACATGTATTTTGGGCTAGGTTATGGAGACTGAGGACTGGGTTTGGTCCAGAGTCTACAATATGTGTGGAATAATCCTGCAGGCAGTGTAAACAAATGAAGTTAACTGGATTGCCTGCATGATGGATTACACTGTATGAACAAAGGCAGGAGGTCTGGGAGTTCATGTTAACAGCAAGTATTTAAAATATATTTTTAAGATGTGTAAATTTTGAGCTGCAGCACTTCAAAATTGGCTTGTTTTGATGTGACAAGTTGAAGGTCGTGCTTTGTTGGTCTCTCTGCAGCAGCATGTGACATCAGAAATGTCATGACCACTTTGTTAACACATTTATCATCTTCAGTTAGGAAAAAAAAGGATAATTCTAGTGATGTTGCCACACAAATGACCTCCCCTTCTTGCTGATTAATGTCAGAAGTTAAATTGGATATCCTGTTTCTCTTTGCATTGGATACGAACTCTTAATGATTTGTTAGCTACTACAGTGTTAGAATTAATGATTAAATGTGTTGCACATATACATGATATATGTTGTTGGGACACACTTGGAGTATGTTTTATATACAGTAAAGTCAAATCCACAAATAGCAAGCTGTGTGTATTCAAAGTTAGGTTAGGAGATTGTTTCCCTAGTGTTGATGTAGCATGCGGATATATGCTGTGGTTTATTTTTTCTTTTATTCTTTTGATGATGATTTATTATTAATCATTATATGTATTTGTCATTCTAGTGATGGAAGGCTTAAGAGGGGAGAGAAAACAATTAGAAAAACATCACTACTATTAAAGAAACTTATTGAGACTTCAGTATGGTAAAACCTGGTTATCCAGAAACAAGCAGAAGAAACAACAAACCACTCAAATTTATGTCAAGTAATGTGGCTTAGTCATCTTTTTGACTTCTGATTTATTTACTTTAACCTGCCACTTTTCCACAGACATCTCCATGTTTCTCTGGCTTGGTCACTGCTCCAAAGCAGTTAAATGTTTTGTGCAGCTTTCTGTAACCTGCTTATGAATGTAATGAAAAGTTAACCATTTAATATTTTAGGAAGTTGCAGCTCTATCTTAACAAGCATAGAGCTGTTTCAAATTGAGATGTTCAAATAATACCCTAAAAAATAAAAAAAAAGTTTCTAAGTGTAGTAGAACCTCTCACTTTCTAATATATCAGTATCTAAAACAGGACACTTCATTTAAAATTATATCCTCTTCACCACTGTCTAGCAGAAAATATGGTCAAAACACAGAGAAAATTACTGTGAATGCTTATATATTATGCTGCAAGGCATCACTGGGTCAGAAACCTTAAAGAGATTGAGCATAACAAGCTTAGGTAGTATTATAACTTTTTTACAGATTTTTTTACAGAATTGTATCTTATAAAGAAGGTGAAGACAAACGCTACTCAAATGACTTACTTGGAACCCTTTTGGTGGGCCATGTAAGAGGTTGGTTTGTAAGCTAGTTCTTTTTCTTCCCATTTGTGGATAATAATTTCTCAGAAAGAAAGATTTTTATGGAAGGTTTTGACCTGCATTGTCTTTGCTGCTGATTGGCAGTGTGAATGCAAAAGAAGCTCTCTGAGACCTCTCTGCTTTAAATTTATGTAGTTGAACTTGATTTGATTCTCTTTCTCCCCCCGCCCCCAGATGAATTTATGACAGCAAATGTTTAGCCTGGGTCTTTATAATTGAGATGTTTTGTCCCACATGCCTTGTGAATTGTTACTGTAGTAATAATCTGTTTGCATTTGGTTTCAGTAATGAAAGTCTTTGTGAAATAGCTTGTTTTACTTCCACTTTTTAAA
>JANIJG010024398.1:40395-52255 GCA_024611175.1 Megaceryle torquata | reverse complement strand
TTTTTCCTTCCTTCTTTCCAACTTCTAAATAAGAATCCTTTTTTTTAATTCTTTCACCAAACCCCCCCCCACCATAAAAAAAATTTAAGAAGAAAGGGGGGGGGGGGGGGGGGAAGAACCAACTTCTCTTGTTAATTCCTGGAGCTGCTGCTGTGTTTTTTGAAAAACCTGCAGGCTGTCAGAAGTAGCTGAGCACACAGCAAGGACACCCTCGCACTGTTCCAGTCCACATGGATGAATGGCTGGATGTCTTTGCATGACAGTTATATTCTCCATCTCACTCTTTGAACTCAACGGTGGGCAAAGCTGATAAAGGCTATATTGCCTCCTCTTTTGTCTGCTGCCTCTAATACCAGACAAAGAGTTTCCAGGTGATGCCAGTCCAAACAACACTAAGTGTCATTTAACCTTTAACCAGACCTCATCTCTGGGCAGAGGGGTAGAACAAAGCTTATACAGTGCTTATTTACTATTTCTGGCCTATTTAAAATGTTGAAGTTCTCCAGACATACAACTGTTAGCTATCTGCTCAAATATCTGCTAGGTATCTACTCAGGACTACATTTCATGGCAGACTAATTCCCCCTACTCTGAACCAAAAGCCTGAGCTGCCCACAGCTGGATCTCCAAGGACTGGACCTCCAACAGGCTACTTGACAAAATTTGACTTCAGCAGTAATGATCCAGACAAACATACCAGCAATAGCCATGCGGAGGGGAGAAGGCTGCTATGGAGAAGCATTATAGAATGTAACTGCTTCTTGGTCATCATTTGGCATATCACTGGTTTCTGGCCAGAAGCACACATTGACCATATTTATTACTGGAGGGAAATAAATAGTACAGCAAACTAATCACTATTTCACTACTTCTGGCTGTAAACCCAACCCATCTTCTGCACCACTATGTTGGGGTGACATTCAAATGATCATGCTGCTTGCATTTTCTCCTTCCCTACTTTCTCCATAGTTATGTTACTATGGAACAAATTAGATCATCTTAGTTAAAATAAACATCATCTGACAGGAAATTTATAAACAAAAGGCCAAATAATTTCTTTAAATAAATTTATATATTCTCCTGATTGAGAAGAAAGGACTAGAAAACTACCAAAGAAATGACTAATAGCTACTTTGACAAGTTAAGATGGGAACTTCTAATCTTTAAACATGAAGATAGACATTTCAAGCCAGAAAGGTAGGCCTGTGTTTAATCTCAGCCTGTACTTGTTTTATCACACATAAGCTAGGGTGTACTAAGTGATCTAAACTGCAAGCCACCATCACTCTCATTTGCAGTTATGATGTTTAAAATAGCAGCTCAAAGTTATATTTATCTTATGCCAGTTTACCTGGAAAGCACTGTAAAATGACCACCAGTCATTCTCAAATCAGAGCTCATGACAAGTGAGAATCATATGTCTGTATTACCAGCATAATTTTGCATTCAACTGATTTTTTGAAAGTAGATGTTAACAGAAATCAAGCAGCAATATAATCACAGAGGTAGCAGCTTCACAACATAAGCCAGGATGCTTCTTGGTGTGTAAAAGACACTTAATTAAAAGACTAGATGAAAACCACAGTTCAGAACCAGATGTGTCTATTTTCAGATATAGACTTCACATGCCTGCCCCATGTTTCTAGCAAAATCTAAGTATGATAAGGCAGTCATGGATTTGCGAACTTGAAATACATAAATTCAATCTATACTCCCACATGCATCCAAAGACAGCAAAATGATTTCCATTCCAAATAACATGCATTTGCATTCTTTTCTTCTGAATGATATTAATAAGATGACGTGACAAAATATCAGAGTGGAGAAACAAAATAAAATTTGTTTTGCTAAAGATGTTTTACTACCCATACCTATGGTAAAACACCTGTACTCCATCCACCTCAGCCTTGCTCTATTTAAGCAAGACTCATACTAATGTTGAAAGGACATGTCCCCACCAAAAGGTCAGTCAGAATCACAGATTAACATTGCTGGCCTCAACATAGGGTACAGCTTCCTAATGGCAACAGCTCCTGCAAGGAGATGCTGGCTTTAGGCACTGTCTGAGCCAAGCTAGTTAATACCATCAGAACTGTCCATTTCACCAAATTAAATCACAGGTCTCCTCTAGAGGGTGATTGGCATTTCCAGAGCAAGTTTGCTCAGTTTTCTGCAAACTCAACCTCAGGCATATGAAAGTCAAGCTGTGCTCTTTCTGGTTCATGCTGCAGAGGCGGCGGCAGCAACACAATTCTCCTGCCCAAATCTTGCCCTCAATTACACTTGTGCAATCCTGGCTCCGTGAGGCTAACTGGAATACAAAGCAAGTACAAATGTGACAAAGGCAGTGCACATGGCTCAGGATATACATGAGACTGGTTTGTTGGCAAAGAAGGTGACATTTTTAGATGATATTTTTGATCTACCCCAACTTTAAATCAATGTCTGTAGCAAACTATTTGTGGCAAGCAGAGGAAAAAATTGCTGCAATTTGAAAAGAGAATCTAAGTAAGGATTTTTAGATGAAGTCCATTCCAAGCTCCAAAAAACTCCTCTGGGAACGTATTTGAACATGTTTATTCCTGCCTGTGAACACTGAAGGAAGGGTCTATTTGTCTTTCCAGTACCCAGCACAGAGGAGCTGACTATGCCCTAAAGAGTGCACAGTGATGATTTACCCGTTCAGTGACACAGGTAGTGCTTTAATTCCCCTTCAGTCTTTATTTCCATTACAGAACATCTTAGTCATACTCCTTGTGTTCATGGAAGATGCAGATACCAACTGTTCAATTCCTTTCTTTTGAAATAACACCTGTCCTTTCTATTCCAAAAATTTGTGACCTACATAGTAAGTTTCCCACCATTCCTGATTTCAGCTTTGAAGAGTCATCATGATTTCCTAAGGTAATGCTTAGAAACTAATGCTTAGATCTGATTATGTTTTCTTCTAGAGAATAAAACGGAAGAAATCTACTAATTTCTGAGTGCTCTGGAAATAATGACTCTATTATTTAGATGATGCCTCTTGCTCTCAGTCACATGGAGGTAAATCCAAAGTAACTACTTGAAATCAGTGGAATAACCTCTTCAATATGACCCTTTGTTTTCATAAACTTTTATTAAAATATTTGACTAGCAAAAGCTACAAATTGTAAATAATAATAAACTATAATTTTAGTTTGACTGAAAGGAAAAAATTACCCTAAGATGATACTTTACCCACCAATACCTTACAGAATAAAAAATAAAGCTTTTACAAATATTGCCAAAAGTTAAGGGAATTGTGCAGCAAAAATACAGTAGGAGCAGCAAAATGAGAGTGTCCTCTGTCCTGACCACAGACATGAGCCTTTTAGAAAAGTCAAATCACTGGATTCCCATACAGCTCTGCAGGATGCACACTGCCCTCCAAACAATGAAGAGCTTCCTACCACCTTATAAAGCAAAGAACTCTATTTTACCCTGACAGAAGCAGTATCCTGTCACCAGCCAGGTGGAATAATCCCAGGCTCTCTGTTCAAAAGGATCATACCTATATCCTTCTGTTTACTACAGTACTGAGCTTTTCCATCACCTATTTCCATGACCTTCACATTTCCATAAGACAAAACTAAGTACTATCACCCTACCCACTTTCAATTATTGCTTTGATATTTTGTTGCTCAAAGCTATCAAATTCAGTGTGATTCCACTCTTGAAGAAAGGAGAAATAGCAATGTGATTATTATTAGGAGAAAAGTTTTGATCTTTGCGAAAAATAGCAATAATAATAATGAAACACACTTTCCCAAAGATGCTATTATATCACCTTTGTTTAATATTTTTGTCAGTTCTGCTTAGAAAAATTAACGCTTTGGGAAAAATAATTGAGAGTGTCTTTCTGGAGTACCGTAAGCATACCCTTGGGGTCTTTATTATTCTAACAACTTCCCATTTTAAAATACACAGGTACTAACAACCAACAAATTATTACATTTCCCTTAAATGAACTGAAACAACAAAGATAATTAACTAAGAACATAAGCCTGCTTTCCATATGGTAATACACATCCCAAGGGCAAAGCACTTCTCTTTTAAGGGATTCCCCACAGACTTCTTATCCACCTTGTAAGGGTAATTAACAACTGCAAAACACAACTGAACTGGCTTAATGTCACAATATTCTGCAATGCATTACTTTTTCATGGAAAATTAATATGATCGGAAAAAAAAAATAACAACATAGGACCTTGGAAGAATAAGGCATTATTTTCTGTGATGTAGCATGCTGATGTAACTAGCAGTATGTTTTAAACTCTGTCAAGGTGTTTAAAACAATGTTTACATTGAGGGTTATGTCAAAAAGAAAGCTAAAATGGGAAGGTTTCACACTTAGCTAAGTAGTAGCTTACGGTATCTCCTGTAAATAACAATTTTTTGGGAAAATACAAAGGAACACATTGATTAACAGATACCTAATGTGTTAAAATTTAAGGTAGATAAGGTAAACTATGGTTTCATTATAATTTCATTATTTGAAACAAACAGTACACAGAATACTAATGCATTTTTAGTGCACACCATGCATGTTAAAGTTCAAAAGCATCTTGTCTACACAACATTTTAAGCTTGGAAAGCGTACTAGGCGTACTATTGTTACTAATATCAGGAAGAATGTGGTAAATGGAATGAAACTAAAACTCAGGAGCTAAAAGCAGGATAAGCACATGGGAGCAGGGAAGCTAAAAACATGTCTTTGAATTGGCTGTGGATTTACATGGGCATAGAGCTAGAGACAAAAACTCATTTGAAAGAATCCCAGAAAGGAAAGATGCTCAAAGTAGATCAAACTACAACATGAGAAATTATCACGACTTCTGTCTTATGACAGTAATGGCTTGTTCAGTTTTCCAAGAGAATGTTTCCATTGCTCTACAATCCCTTCACACCAATGAAGTGCCTTTCATTATGCAGGAGACCAAGCTAGAAATTCAGAGCTACCCTCCCTGTGGCAAAGTTTTCACGCAAAATTCTGGACAGGTTAAGTGAAAGTAAACTTTGTCATCAACTTCCATGGCACAAACACTTTCCTTTTTATATCCTTAAAATAATCAAACAAAGAAACACCCACAAGTCCATGAACAAATCCAACATTTTCTTAAAGAAGTCACAAAGTAATATCTCAAGAGTAGTCTCAATGCCTGCCAATAATTGCAAGAAGGCAGGCAGGCCATACATGATAAATACTCCAACTCTGGTTAGTGTTCTAGTTTTTATATTTTATTATATTGCTTCAGTGAGTGATTTGACACCTTAATGTTTGTGTAGCGTGGGCCAGTTTTAAATACAAGAACATTTTACATGGGATAAATCACTGAGCTGGAAGAAACTGAATGATTGGCACAGGGCAGAAGTGCTTTTTGCTTCAAGGCTCTGGCCTGTCGTTTGCTGGAAAATCTGTTTTATTAAATGCCATTCACACTTCCCAGATAAGTCACTGAGGGATATGCCAGATTCTCTCCCAAATACTACTTGATACTCAGTGCTGATCACTGATGCGAACACAACATCTCTTTTGATGTTCCTAAGCAGCGAAGTGTATACATTTCCCAACGTACCAAATGTTTATAAGGCTAAAAGAGAGAAAGATATCAACCCTTTGGACAGAGAAAGGGTAGAGAAAACTGGTTTTATTTCAATAAACATATTAGGTATTTCCAAGAGTTCAGGAAAACCCAAAACAGGTGCCAATTGCCTGTGAGGTTTGTTGGTTTTGTGTGCTGGGTTTTTTTTACTGGTTATAGCAAGCTTTACTTAAGTGCAATTTCAGTCAATCAACTAAACATTTATTACCAGGAGGCAGGATTCGAGATGGTACTAAGGTCTGTGTAACAGTGATGCACAGAGTCCTCACTGTGGCTCTGATCTGCTCCTGCAATCTCTCTATAATCTACCCATGAAGATCAGGCTGTGGGACCATCACCTAAGTTTGCAGGTGACCATGAAGGTCAGAGAAGTAAAGGGAGGCTGACTTATACATGCATATGATTGTAGATGCACACAGATGCACTTTATTGAATTAAGGCCCCTCATTTGACTCAGCTGGTCTTTGTCAGATGTGACAGCTGAGCACACTGATATTGTCCACATCAATGGCTACTTTTCACTTCTGCTATTTATGTCAAAATAAAACAAACATATTCCAGTGACATCCAGCCATCAGGCAGATTATTAGCATGAAAAGTATACTGTTATTCAGGAACAACATAGAATGCTTTTCTGACTAACTTAAATATTATTTTTTTTTCCCCCCTCAAAAAAAAACCTTATGGGCTCAGATCACTTTTAAGAAATTGCAAAGGCTTACACTGGAAGTCCCCTAACATCAAACGTTTAACATACATAGTATTTGCAGCAATAAATGAAGTAGATTTACCATTAAAGCTGTGAAAAATCAAGGATGTTACTATGGCAAATCTATCTTTCATCGACACTTATTTCAAATATCCCTTTCTACAGCTTAGGCTTGTATAAAAATTTCTCAAATCAGGCACTGCAGAGATTTCAGAGTGATGTGGAATAGCACAGCTCTGACACGCAGCAGTGTTTTTAAAAAAAAAAAAAAGTAAAGATTCAGCCAACTAAGCCTTGTTGAGCATTTCTGCCTATACCATCTGCATTACTGTTTTAACCTCCCCTTTTCCTTTGTATCAAAAGGAAAGACAGACTGGACACCCACATACACAATATCAAGAAGACTCATAACTAACCCTAATACGTTATTGTAATTATTTTCTACAAAGAAGCACGTTGTACTTGATAAAAATAACCAGCAGCAAACCATTATGAATTAAATTTACACACAGAAGTGGCAGGAAATAAACATCTATAAGACAAGTGAAAGTCACTTTACCTCAAATGTAGCTCAGATTATGAAGTGAAAGACCACCATTGTTTTTAAGGACTTTCAGTAAATGGAGTACATTGCATGTTGTAGACATGGTCACATAGAATACTAATTATCAGTTAATATCCAAGTGAAGATAACGTAACACCTTTGTTCAGCTGAACACTCTGATTCCTGGCAACTGTCATATGGGATTTGCCCAGCCTGCAAATGCAGCCCACAGAGCACCATTTCCAGACATGTCCTGAGCTCCCCATTTGAAAATGCCCCTCACAACCCAGGCTCTGGGGTGGCATTTTTGGACACACCTCTCAGGCTTGAATTTCCCATACTATACAATCCAATCACCCACCATGTGTATCAACATATGCTACAAAACCTACACAAGAGGTTTTTTCCCTTCTGCTTCAGGCATGGACCATCATTGCAGCTGGGCACAGCACAGGAAACCAAGCATGGTCCAGGACCACAAAGGGTGTAATCCACCCTCTGGCCACAGCTTCCCACATCCCGGGGGTGGCCCTGACTTTTGTTCACATTTTTCTTCATTCTTTAGATCAAGTTTTGATGGTCCTGCTCTTTGCTCAGCCTGCTGACTGGAGCTCTTTGTGGAGATAGCACCAGTTGATATAAGAAAGCGCCAGCACAGGCGACTGGTAGAGTTTGTATATTAACAGGAAGGCACTGGCAGCAAAGCTCACAGAAAAAAATTATTTATCTCATGCTTCAGGCACCTTCTGACATTCACTACTGGGATTGAAAAATTTCTATTCTTAGTTCTCTTTGCATTGTTCACCCCTCTAGCACCCATGGGAGCTTTAAGCAGGGTCAGCACATCCCCACAATGGCCTCCTGGCAGAGCTGAGCCCCTAGCCACGTCTGCGCGAGACTGTGGACGCAATGTGGCTGGCAAGGGGTCTGCGCAAACCTACAGCCCACAGGCTCCAGAGAAAGGTTTGTATCCACGTTCAAACAGGTAATATAAGGTAAAACAACTTGCTCCTGGGGCAAGATTTATTACAAGAACTGACAAATTCCAGCAGCTTGAAAATTTTAACTGAAGCTTCACATGTTTTTCTCTATTCCTATTTCCTTCATAAAGCTAGGCCTTATCAAGCATGTTAGCAGTGTGATACCTCAGTACATCATAAAATATGTAAGGATACAGACGATAGCAAAGTGAACAGCTCCAGAAGAAGTGAGGCCCTGGATACTTCCTGACTTTGGGGTACTTTTCATTCTTATTGCTGCATTAGTGTTATTTTCAAGTGTTTGATGTAGTATTAACAAGTGTCACGTTTTGAGGAACAGAGCTGTACAACACTGCCCGGAGGAAAGAGAAAATACCTTGAAATGAAATGTGTGATCGTTTACAATGCCAAAAGCTTTTTAGCTATGGGCATTATTTCACAGCCAAGGTAAGCACCGTCTCCTATGGGTACAACTACACAGATGCTGTTTAGAAAGGAAAGAGTGTTTCTGTTTCCAGCTTATCTTTCCATTTTAAATTCACATTGATGAGACTTGCTCTCCCAGCCCTAGAGGTGACAAAACCACCCCCCAAACCATGCCACAAGCAGCCACAAAGGGGTTTTCCTCCAGGCAGCCCCTCCAGCTTTCTACAGCACATTCCCAGCACACAGAAGCAAGCACAGGTGTAGGGAAACCTGCAGAGGACATACCTGACCCAGGAAGCAAAGAGGGTTATGAAGTTTGAAGCTGGCATGATGTTGCTTGAAGGTAGTAAAGTGCTGCAGGGAAGTCACTGGTATGAAGCCATTATAACCATGGGGGAGCAGCTGCTTCACAGGGAAGATGAATCAAGGGCTGCTCCAGAGACTTCACCCTCACCATCTAGTACAGCAGCAAAGACAGATGCTCCTTCAAGAGTCCATCAACACCCAGGAAACAGCAAGTGATAAACCAAAATCCATACAGTTCTAGAGACAAGTACACCTGCAGCTCAGGGTTGAGCTTAAATGGAGTCCCCAGAGCAATAATTTGAGGGTGTGTGGGTGGAGGACCCAGGTGAGGCTGTGTGGGCTAGTAAGCACAATCAGAGCCCTGGAGATGGCTGCATGTGGATGCAAACACCCTGGCAGGGGTGTTGGTGTTGTAAACTCAGAAATAAGCAGGAAGCAGCAATTTTCAGATTCCCCTGTTTAAATATATTCTGAATTGCAGAGCTAAAACAAAAGGCTTCTGTAAGTCCTTCTTTTGCCTTCAGGGTCTCCAAACCCACTCCTCCATCAGCAGGAGCACACAGTGAAAAGAATGAGTTAAGATTTGAATGAAAGTAAATAAATGCATATAGTACTCCCAGACATATATTTTTATTTACTTTCTCAGATTCCTTATCCCTGAAAAAGAAATTAAGTTTAATCTCACAAAGACCTGAAAGCTGGACAATCTCTGGAAAAAATCTGCCTTTCAAGAATGCTAGAAACTAGAAAAACATATTCTAAGTAGCATAAATAAATCTTAGCCTACAAAGAGGCTGCCTTCAGCTATACATATATGAATGTGCAAACATATAATTGATGCATAAATTTATTAATGCAAGCTCAGAAGCTTTACACCTTGTAGTCAAGTTGACATATGATCTTTTTATTTTATTTTCCAATAGAAGAAAAAAGTAGTGCAGAACTGATAAAACTGTTTGAGATTAAATTGGATTTTCCACTACAGAAAGCTGTTTGGAGACAGGTATTCCAACAGCAAGACACAGTAAAAAAAAATCTCTCAGAGCCTTAATGAGAGTGACAAGGGGAAAAAAAGTGTCTGTTCTCTTCTAGAATGTTACTCCAAATGCTGCTTTTGTCATAAAATACTGCTTCCTTGCAAAAACTATTTTCTTGTTGTCATTATTTTGCAGTATTTAGCTAAAAGGTTGGAACAAGAAAGCTGCATTATTTAAAAATATATTATGTGCTATTCCATCAAAATATGACACCAGTTTTGGTTGTAGCAAGTAATACACTCGTTATGCACTCACAGTCAAAGATCTAAATGCAATATAATTAATATGGTGTATAGGGTTCACCTTACAGTTAGTTAACTAGTGAAGTTGATTAGTAAAGTTATCATAAGAGATATGGTATTACAGTGGGTCTTGGGTCCACAGAATGACCTCACTGCAGAAGTCCAATGCTTCCTTCATGCTCCCATCCCTTGCTTCATGCTGATCTCCTAGCAAGTCAGCTCCTCCTTCCCCAAGCCATCAAGGGTCTCAAGTCTGAGTGAATAACCCATCCTCCATAACTGAGGAATGGCTTGTCTCTCCTTCTCTCCACCTTCCCAGGACAGAATTAGCTCACCATGTATCTTAAATTCTCACATCCTTTCTGCCTTTTAACACACTCATATAAATGAACCTGGTTCAATGTTGTTATTTCACAAAGTAACTAAATTCACACAGATTGAGGAAAACTTGATCTTGAAAAAACTATATGCCATTTATTTGACTTTCCTGATGTACAGAAGGATAGCAGGTTGTTGCCAGTACTGCTAACTGAGCAGTGAAAGGGAATCTGTCTTTTCAGTGAAGAGCATTTGTGGGATGAGTTATCAGTTAAATCTAACAACATACTTTGAATCAAATACTGAGGATTCAGAGGATAAACACAGACTGGTTATGCAAGCTGCTAAAGAAGCTATTTGTTGTGTCATTCACCAAAGACCCACATTATTAAGTTCTGATATACCCAAGGATGTAAACACAGAATTTAAAACACTGAGATTAATCAGGTCTACTGCATAGGTAATGACAATGAGGCATATCCATGTAGCAGCACTCTACTGGGAGTGTCTAGGAAATTCCATCACTAATACAAGAGTTTGTCTTAGGTGACTAGTAAAATCTCAGCACTGCCATTTTCTGTACAATAATGCAAATACTCATACTCAGAAAAGTAATTTCTTTTTCACCCTTTTTCTTTCCAAACAGCACTCATTACATATATCACCCTACCATCTTCAGCACAGGCATTTGTCTTTCTCTTCAATCCTCACGTAGCTGTTGCTGAGACAAACAGAACATCACAACAAAGTCTTGAGAAACACACAACAGCATCCAGTATACTGCATGTTATCACAATCCAGAATTCAGTTTGCCCTGCTTCTAACAGTTTCTATCTCACCTTTACCAAGTGAAAATGTTTGTCACCTCTAATAGAGACCTCTGCAATAGAAACTCTTTGAAAAGAATGGATTGAACAACTTCTTAAAAGGAGTAACTGACAGGGCTCCAAATGCTTGAAAAAATCTGGAGCTTGAAATATAACATATCTATGGTCTTTGCAAACAGCCCTAGAATGGCTGCACATGGGTCATGGGGAAACAGGACTTCAAGTCCTGCAAAGAAGGGAGGCCCAAGAGCATTTCAACTCCACAAGCCTGGAGCCACAACAGCCCACTACAGAATAGAGACCATTGCAACAATGCACTCTAGAACTTTCCCTGCAAGGGAAATGTTATGAAGAAAAAAAAAAAATCAACATGTTTAATTCCCTGTTAGACCACCCACTCTGCACAAGGAACATGCAATTCCCGAACAGAACTAACACATTATTCAAGGTTGTCTTGGGCCTACTAATCTTTGGTATTTTGCAACTTTTATAGAATCATAGAATTATTATGGTTGGAAAGAACCTCTAGAATCATCAAGTCCAACCTTCAACCCAACATCTCCCTAACCACTAGACCATAGCTTCAAGTGCTACATCTACTGAGTTTTTAAACACCTCCAGGGATGGTGACTCCACCACCTCCCTGGGCAGCCTGTTCCAGTGCCTAGCCACTCAGTAAGTAATCTCTTTCTAATATCCAATCTAAACCTCCCCGATGCAACTTGAGGCCATTTCCTCTCATCTTATCATTAGTAATTTGGGAGAAGAGACCGACACCAGCCTCACTACAACCTCCTTTTAGGTAGCTGTAGAGAGCAATAAGGTCTTCTTTCAGTCTCCTCTTCTC
>JANIJG010024398.1:9312-40295 GCA_024611175.1 Megaceryle torquata | reverse complement strand
TCTTATCATTAGTAATTTGGGAGAAGAGACCGACACCAGCCTCACTACAACCTCCTTTTCGGTAGCTGTAGAGAGCAATAAGGTCTTCTTTCAGTCTCCTCTTCTCCTGACTAAACAACTCCAGTTCTGTCAGCCACTCTTCGTAAGACATATTTTCCAGACCTCTCGCCAGCCTTGTTGCCCTTCTCTGGACCCGCTCCTGCACTTCAATGTCTTTCTTATACTGTGGTGACCGAAACTGGATACAGTACTATATGAGTTACTATTATTATTACTGAAAGATGGATGATACTAACAACTGACTCTTGGAGGATGCATTTTAGGGATTTCATTTCCCACTTTCAAATATCATTTACCATTAGGTTTTAAGGAATATATTTATATTGAAATTAAAACCCATCAGTAAACTCAAGTGAATTCTTCTATAGCATATAAATAGTGATCAGGAGTTGATCTGACACAAGCTGAAGTCAATGAATGGATGGTTATTAACCTTTAGGTTACACTATCTAGAGCATGAAAGGGATTCTTTAACAAAAGAATAGTAAAATAACTACAGTGTGTCAACATCCATATCTAGCTCTTTCTGTATAGGCCTACAGTATGCATTTTGCATATCTTAAAGTGTGTGTAGCCTTAAAGTGCAAGAGAAAAATTAAACAGTACCTTGAAACAATTCTTTACCCAAAAAGACTGACTGTCCTTTATCTGGACAAAAAAAAAAAAAAGCAGGAGAGACTAAGCTTCAACATAGCAGGATCTGGAATCAGTGAGAGCTACCACAAATACCATAGAATTATCTAAAAAGTTCTAGGCAAATTCTTTTTCAGAGCAAGAACAAGAAACATTGTTTTTGAGACTAGCTGAAAATGCAGAGATTGTCCCAGTACTTCAAAGTAATTAAAGCAGCACAGGAAAAGAGTCATGGACATGGCTCCATGAGCATGAAGAGTGTGATTTCTCTGGCCCTAAATCCTGATAGAGACCTCCCCAGAAAAGCCAGCTCAAAGAATACTAACTAAATCTGCTCTGTTTAGAAGAACATCATTCTGTGTAAAAAATAAAGGTAGGAAAGGAATGTATGACATAATTAGTCAACATCTGGGGCTATTATTAGGGCCAAAGAAGGAAGAGATGAAGAACTGAGCCATAAGTTTGGCCACGAGTGGAATAAACTGTATCCAGTAAGGAGGAAGCCTACTGAGGAGAAACTTTCCAGAGAAATGTCAAAATAAGGGGCCCAAGAGTGTTTCCAGAAGGATCACCCTTTGATAAACTCAGAATACAGTTACACAAAATCTGCCAGCATATACTCAAATTTGACATGCTCTACTGTACTGCATAACCACTGAAACAGGCTACTATCTGTAATTTATTAGATGAAGAACTATTTCACTTTGCCCTTCACTTAAGGGCTATTCACATATACATGAAGAAACATGACCTGAAGTAAATAGAACATTTTTATGCCACCTTATAAAACTTTCAGAACACATTTTAAATAAAACAGAGCAGTGATACACTGTACCAAATACTACTGGAACAAAATCTGAACCCAGTTCTTAGCTTCATGTAGGCAGTTTTCAAATAAAGGATGAGCAAATTGCTCAATATGTCTAGACCTGCAGTTTTTGTAACATCTCAAAAATATGTGTAATTTACAGCAACTTCCCTAAATTAAACCTTTTCACCTTTCAGACTGTGGTATTTTACTTCACTAAATAGCTAAACAGGTACTAAACATCCTGTCCTTGGTTACCACAAACTCACTTTACAGTTGTAATTTTACTGAAGTATTTTCTACTTAACGAAACAAAAAATTAAAATAATAATATATAAACAAAGATTACAGCCAAAAACATTTTATTTTTCATTTAAGTGGTTGAAACTCTAAACACAATAAATCAATTGGAATTTTGTCTGTGATGTTATTAAATCAACTATTTCTTATTTAACTTGAAAGTTCTAGCTGGTCAGTAACATATCTTCAAAGAACAGAACAAGTATTTTTTTTTCAGGGAATTAGAGTGTAGGAGAGTGGATTGTTTGGCTGTAATACATAGCGAGTGTTCAGAAACTGAAGCATGGGCTCAGTTTATTGCAATTGGTCATCCAACTGGAGGCCACCTAAATTTTTTTTTTTAACTGAGACATATACATATTGCAATCCAGCACAAAGCTTGAATGGTCACCGTTAGGAATGTAAATTTCCCTCTCCATAAGTATTGTGCCTTAGCTGGTAAATGTTTGTTTTTCCTACAGCTAGCCTAGAACATGCATTTGTGAAAATAATCCCGGAGAAAGTTAACATGCTAACAGATATGTGCCTTGTCTACTAATGGAAGAAAACAGCAGAAATTTTGGAGCACAATACAACCAGGTCTACTACAAGGGTAGTACTGTTGAATCTGTAAGATTGACATGAAAATTATAAATTAGGAAAAGATTTTCAGCATTCGAGTGAAACTCTGATAATTTCACTATTCTATGTCAATAACAATTTATAACAAGGTATAACAAATCTGTTATTATCAGGGATTTTTACAGATGTAGGGATTTTTTAAAAGGTAGGCTTCGGAATACGAACTACATGGTTCTTGGTCATAAGGTGTATGTCTCTTTTGCTATCACCACACATGCAAAAGAAACTGCATAATTTTTTTTTGTTTGCTTTTATAGTAAATGTGTAAGATGAGCATATTCTGTGTAATGAATGGAATTTAAAAGCTATAGAGATAGCATTTTTAATTGTTGCCTAGTAACTGCTGCAGTATTGGAATTGAACTTGGGCTAAAAATAAAGAAAATATTTTAAAACAAAAATAGAGAGGATGACAGTACTGCTATATTAGAAATACAACATTATTTTTAAAGTATTGTGCTACCATTTCTAAAGGCTCATTTTAACTTCTTCCTATTAAAATTTATGAAAGAGTTAAATATTTCCCCCATTAAGCCATTTACCATTTTCCCATCCGAGCTATGATTTTATGAAGTGTTGATAAAACATGACACAGAGGATGAGTCTGTCAACTTGACAGCAAAAGCCAAATTGAAATTTAATGTAAGTGAACTTCAGGTGTCTTAGAAACTTCAAAGAACAACATAAAAAATGGACTAAGTGTGCTGTATTTGCTAAATGCATATTACCTTTTGGTTTCACCATAAATTTAATGCACACAAAATTTGCACTCACCAAAAGAAATGAGCAGAGTCTGGGGAAGTTCTTACTTGTTAGCATGTACTTTGCACTTACATACAGCTTTGGTTGGAAATCCTTTTATGTGATGAGACAAAACACAGACACATTTGTATAAGCACAAATATTTTTATGTGTGTTACAGTCTGAGATATGTAACATCCTAGACTGCAGTTTCTCTTAGCTGTTCAACTGTTCACTTGTAAATATTATTTATATTAATAAACAGGACACAATGATGCTAAAACATAGTTATTTATACATAGAAATTGTAAGTTCTTTCCAAGACAGCTGAAATAAATCCTTCAAAATTCCAATCTGGGGGGCTCTTTACAGCAGCTGTATGTATTGGACAATATATTTTAAAAAATAAATAAATCTCATAGGTTTAAAGGTGGTCTTTATGTTAACTAGATATATATCTAAAGGGCATTCCTAAACCTGTTGTTTGTTTTCAGGTCAGTTCTCTTGTTTAGAAGGCTCAGCTTTAATTGAAGCAGTAAGATAGCTGATTTTACACATTTGGATGGAAGAAGAAAATGGCTTTTGTGATGAGCATCTGCTGTTTTGTTAAAAATGTGGTTAAAGACATTAACAAAAGTGACATTACCAGCTGTTCTAATGTCAAACAGCTTAGTAAAACTGTTTTTTGTCAAATGACAACATATGACACCAAAATCAATTCCAAACCAATAACACTCTCTTAGTTGCAAAACAGGCTGTGGTCTAGCAAAAAATGTTAATTAAAGTACAAATTATACTTTTTTCCTCCTGAAAGAACGCCAGATTTACTGACAAAACTCAACCTCTTTTCTAAATTCATAGAAGGCAAAATATAGTCTACAATAAGTTCTCTGATATATGAATAACACCTTATTCCCATAATATACTTGTAGTAGCAATAGAACATGACAGGCTGTGCCTTTCAGGGTAATTAAAGCATGCCTCAGGTGGTTAAAGTATGGTGGCCTTTCGACTTACAGCTTACAAACCCCCCGCCCTTTTGTGCTGTAATCATCAGGCAGGCAATGCCTGTTCTGTGCTGCTGTTCAACTATCCCATGCTTGTGTTCTCATCATTTATAATTATCAGATTATTAGAAAGTGACACATTAGCAGCCTTGTCGGCCAGTGCTCTTCTAAGGGGAAAATTATAGTCATGGCTAAGCTGTGCGCTTGGGCCAATACCCTTAACATTCTCTAAAAAATTACTTGGAAAGAAAGAAGTGGGAAAATAAATTAGGAAGATGCAAATGACATCATAAAGTCAGGCTCTGAATCACAAGTGGACAAATTTACCTTCAGCACCTTAACTGACCCATTAAGATCATATAAAATGAAATCCCAAATGACTGTTGATGCAGACACCCTTCTGGGGTTTTTAATTTTTGGTTTTTATTAGGAGAAAGATGCATATCAGAAATGTTTGGGAAACTGCCTTCCTGAAACACACGGTGAATTACGTGAGTAGAGAGACTCAAGGTAAGTTTTGTCCTCTGAGACAATTACACTGCAAAAGGGATTGGTGGAAGAAGCAAGCAAACAGCTGCACCTTCTAGTTTACTAAATAAAGGAAAATGTTTTAAATCATGATCGATGTATGCAAATTTTCAAACCATGAAAAACATGGAAACTGGAAGAATGGCTTCCAGCTGCAATTGCCAGTACTGCTTAAGTGACCAAGGCACAGAAGTCTGGTGGCATCCACTGGATTCCATGCTTTCAAACATAAACCCAGCTTGTACAGTACACATCATGGCAATTTTCATTTCTATATTAAACACAGCCCACTAAAATGCTTATTTTTAATAAAATATTTTTAAATGGATGTTGTTTTCCATTTGAAAAACCCAAACACATTTCAATACACATTTTTAGCCAGCTCCAGAAAGGAAACAGGATATGTAACAGAAGTGTTTGTTGCTGTCCCCTCACACCACAGCATATGGTAGGTGAGTTACAGACACTTGTGTTGCTGCTGCAGCTCTTCAAAACTAAATTGTTACATTAAAACCTTAGGCATATGGTATTTTCAAGCTGTAAAATACCTGCTTACTTAAACACACAGATGCCAATAATCCCCATATGTCTTGAGAAGATTTTGAGCTGGTTTTATTAACTGATTAGCTCTGCATTATGCAAATTTTAAAATGTAATGAGGAGAAAAATATCTCATATTTGTCACAAATAACTGAAGTGAAGAATCCAGCCCCATTTTCATGATGAATGCATGCCCAGCATACTGGATTGGGTCATTTCCGATATACACAGAGTTGCATCTTCCCTGCTATAGTTAGCAATGGCCTTTCCCATGGCTGATTAAATCCTAAATTGAAAAGGATGCATGTTGCAGAGGATGGGGAGGACCTTGTCCTCTCTCCTTGGTGCCTAGAGAGGAGACACCTTCAGAATAAAGCAAGCAAGCAAGAAAGAAATATCCAATGGCAATGATTTCTGAGGGAAGGAAAGCGTCAAAAAAAGGATGTAGGATGTAGACAGATGTCCAGAGCAGTAGTGTATTGACTGGATGGGGAACTTTTGGCTTTCTGGTCTGCTCAGGTACTAGCCTGGACTCAGCACTCCCTGAGTGGATTACAGCTGATTGTGCATTAGACCACACAGCAAATACTTAGTGTTACTTTTTCAGCCAGGAAAACAGAATGCAATGGTTTGCTTTTTCATTTAGGAGAATTATTCTTTTCCAATCATTCAGTTTGATAATATCATATGCACATACTGCTACATTTACAAAAGAAAAACCAGGTCAAATACATACACCAGTTGTGTGAAGAAGATGTTTGGGACTTGGTAGCATCAGGGTGAATCTGTTGCATGGTCTGGGTCCAGGACAGGTGGCTTTACCATTACTAGCACTTTCTGTTATGAAGCAACCCAGCACCCTGCTAACAGCCTAAGACTGCACTGTGCTACCTGCTGTAAAAAAAAAAAAAAAAAAAAAAAAGATGTCTTCTGCTTTTATGAAGTAGCTTTAAGGGGTCTCCATGGGCCTTAGTCTATCCAACAAGGCTTCTCAGAAACGTTTTGCTACCATGGGCTTAGGACATAGGAAGCCTTGAAGACAGGACCCATAAGCACTCAGAAGCAGACAGGTCTTCTCAGTGCACAGCAGTCCATGACTGAGGAAGAAGGTGGTTGTGCCTTGACTATGCTGTATCCTATGCTGTATCTTATATGCTGTTGCCTAGGATTCCCCTTTGAACAATACCGACTGATATCCAGGAAATTTCAGTAAAAGGGAAAGTTGCCTGCTAGAAACCATTATTATTTGAATGCATTTTCTCTACAGACCTCTTTGCAAGGCCTCACTTACATATAAGCAAATCATTATGTACAGTAAATATAAGGGACTGAACTAACACAGTGCAACCATTAATCTAATGCTCCCACTGCATCCACCTAACTAATGAGATGCTTTTCTTTCCAGCCATCTGCAGAGCTATGAATTCTCCTCCTACAACTTTATGCTTTAGCTTACTCTAAAACATCACACACACACACACACAGACAAATTGAGATACACATATTCCATAGTAATTCATTAGGATTTTCTAGCTGCTATTACTATTGTTTACTAATTATTTGAACCCTGCTGCAAGGGGAATTTATATTCCACGTTAAGATGAGGCACCAAAGAAACTTAGAAAAAAGATGCAAAAGGCTGACAATACAGTCAAAACTAAGCACACAAAAAGACAGCAGCAGACTGATGATTAAAGTGTAGAATTAATCTGTAAATATAAAGCTTTACTGTTTTGTGTATTTTGATCAGGACACAATCTTATAATAAAATACACACAACAGTGGGCTGCATGCTTCATGAATCTGCCATTTCTCCCCAGTTGTGCAGCAGCATGTTACACTTGTGAAAATTAGAAAGCAATGTAACCTCAGCTGATAGGTTCTTGAGACACAGAAGAAATTACACAAGCCCTTTTGATACTATAATCACTAACTCAGTCAGGAGTAGAAAACTACTTGCTATCATTATTGGAAGTAATTGGTTAAAAAAAAAAAAAAGAGGAAAAGTGTAAGCAAACAGTCTTGCAAATATCATGTTAATTATTTAGGATACAGGTGCTTTCAGGCATCTACAATTTGTTTCTTGAGTACTTCAGTACTGATTGTGTCCCTTGTACTTCAGTAGTTTTCAGTGATCAAAAGTAAAGACCCAGTAAAAGGAGTCTACTTTGACCTTGCTCCATTAGTTCAACTGTTCTTATTTATGTAATTAAAACTGTGCTCCTGCCCCACCACTAAGGCTGTGCCATTGCTGCTAGCAGGAGCCTCAGATTGCACACATTTATAAATAAACTATACAAAATTCTTCTAGGCTGGGACTTGGTGCATGCAGTCACAGTGCAAGTCCTTTTCATCTTTTTTTTTCATTTTTTTTTCTTAATGAAGCTTTATTTTAATGGAGTTGTTTGATGTCATAAAATAATATGTGTTAGGGAAAGATTTAATCATTTGTATGACTTCTTGTGCTCTCCCGTATGGACTTCAACCAATAAATATGTCAGAAAACATGAATGCAAGAGCATGAATGTTTCTGGGAAACATGTAAGTAGCTGTCAGCTCTTCACCTGGCGGGACACAATCTAGTGCAGGTCAGAAGCAAATAAAACCTGTTTCCATCCCATGTTTAAAGCCCTGTTCATTGCAGTTCTAGCCCAGCCATCCCACTGATTTTCCTGCTGCAGCAAAAAACAAATGACAGAAAACCACAATTCCTACTTTTAGAGTTTGCAATCTACATACAAAGACAAGAATGAAACAAGTCAAGGGGAAGTATAAACTAAAATTAAGATTATATCAACCCTCTGACAAGGAGAAATCTAATTGTCAGTCTTGTTGACAAAGCACAAAAGTTGTGCAGCCCTCTTAGAGCTTGGGCTGGTTCCCTATGCCATACACTGAAGAGTGGTGTGGAAGCTTGTCTAGCTAGTACCTTTTCTTTTTCTACTCTCTGATTTAAGAGACTCAAACACGCTTCATCCAACTATTTACATAGCTGTAGAAAACACTTGAAAACAAGACTAAGACCCAGATTTTCAAGAGTGCTCAAACACTCTGCTTCTCGCACCGTGACATGTATGTATGAGTGCATGTGGAAATGCTACTCATAATATACAACTCCATCTATTCCAAATAAAAGTTCTGTAATTTTTTGGTTCGTTTTGTTATTTTTTTAAACCAAACTGAGTAATATTTCAATCTTGACCTCTTTTGGGGGGGAACCAAATAAAAAACCAATTTTAGTCTCAACACATGTTTGCACTTCTGCCTTTGCAAAATTTTGTTATGTTTCTCTGGGCAGGACGACCTCTTTTGCTCCTTTTGTCCTGAGTGAGCCTAGAGCCACTGGCATGTCCTGTGTAGAACTACTGAAACTGCCTCTGGCTCAACTGATTGTTTCTGTCTGCCTTTGGGCACAACACAGGTATCTGGCATGAACTCCAAAGGACAGCAGTCTCCCTATAAATGGGCATAAAGTGAAGATGCTCACATTTGCAGTCTCCTCCATGGATTTTTATAGCACTCAAAATGACTTCACTTACAATCCTGATCCAGTCCAATAAGCTACAGAAATCAGACATCAGTAAGTACAGATAATAGCTTGTGAGTTTATGAGCAGAGAGCTCCTCTGTTAACTTCAAAACAGGGACCACCTTCAGAGAAACACCGTGTGAGTGTTACTGTGGATATGTGCATGGACAAAAGGAGACATGCAAGTTCAGAGCAGTGCAGTCTATTTATTTTATCTTCATACTTTCCTGAATAATAATAAATGCAAAGCTAACAAACATTTACCTTACTGGATTTCCCAACTTCCACTAGACTGTGCCACAAGGGTTCATTTAATACAAAGAAATTGCAAAAAGACTTGAATATGCAGCTTTTTGATGCTAAGCAACCACTGCAAGAATTAAATGTTCACTATACCTGCAAATATTCTTGAGATGTTTATTAACATATGTGGTGACATGACTCAGATAGCTTTAATTTAAGAAGAAACCATATAAAGGCCTTAGATAGTCCTGTTTGATAGACATGATAATATACACCAAACTTCATGCCCTGGAGGGACTTGGTGGATAATTTAGTGGGTATAAAAATGCTTATGTTAGGGGATTCCTTTAATTTATTTATTTTGCTACTAGAGGCTTATACTGAAGAATACTCTGTGAAGATGTCTCAGGGAAGGTCATATTGCTTGGATTTTTACAAGGAAAGAAACAGAAAGTTCTCCAGAGAGCTACCTGCAAGCCAGCAGTGAATAAACATTCTTTAGTGATGTTTGCTCTCAACTTACCTCAGCAGCCTGAGAGGCAATAGCAGAGCTCTGCTTTCCCATGCAGGATGCATGACTTTCATTTTGATGTGAGCTGAAACAAGATCTGCTTTTTGTTTCCCCTCATTTCCAGCTACCTTTTTCCTTTGTCAGAACTGACAACTTAGAGGACAATCAAACCACTGAATAAGAAACCTTGTTTGACCTTACTGCCAAGAGTCTTAAAAATTTAATGTTTACAGCTATTTATAGGCACTGGGAAATCATTCTTTCACCTTTGAGTTTAGATGATTCAAAATGTATTTTTCAAGCTCTCTAGAGATCACCAAACTTTAAGAACTTTTCGCAAGCCATGATCTTCACTTTTAAATACATACAAAGTCTGATGAGAAACTGATGTTTCTCAAATGCCCAGAGGGAGACCTTCCAGCCACTGTCCAATGGGTAGATTCAATCTAACAAACACAGTTCCAAGTATTAAATGTTTTCCAAGCATACAGCTTCCAAACCCACCTGTATTATGCAAAGTATTTTCTGCTCCAGATCTATTCCAAAGCCAGTCACCAATCCAGCAATATTTTATCCATATACAAAACAAAGGGTCATCCTCTTGTCTGTATTTTTAGGAGTTACAGCTGATCACCATGCCAATCATATCACTGAAATGTTTTGCAAGTCCAGTTTATTTACCCAATAAAAGATATTCTTTTAGTAGTAGTCTTAACTACTGACTGTTCAGAAAAAAAAAAAAAAAAAACCAAAAAAAAAACCAAACAAAAAAACCCCAACCAAGAATAACAAGGGAAAAATAATCAAAAAGATTGCACACATTAGTCTGTTCACCACTGAAAACAGTATTTGGGTTCAACTTCTGTACATCTGTACTGTTTAGCTTTCCAGTAGAATTGGACACAAATTCATTTGAAGCTTAAAGGTCAAAGAGTGCTTCTTTAACAATTGATATTGTTCTCTAAGAAAACACTTGAGTTTGAACAGTTATGTTTCTCCTTCCTTCAAAAAAACAGTAAAAGTGAATGCTGCTTTAAAGCTCCTAAAGAAGAGCAACAAAAAGCCCTGTAGAAATCAAACTAGAAAAACTATCTTGACATGTTGGGATTCATCAAGAAAACTTATCATATGTCAAGTCATCAGGTAGCACTTGGAACTATGTGCCAGGATATTCTATAAGAGCAGGTGAAAGTTTACATGCAACCTGATCAGTGGAAAGGGCACAGTGGCCCTATATGAAAAGCAGCTTAATCCATTGCCCATGCTGCTATTAGATGTTAGATATTTTACACAGAAAGGGGAAAGAGATAAGAAGGGAACGTACAGACTTAATAAGGAACAGATGTCATTTTCTCTCTAGCAGGAGACTAGCATCAGGGAAATGTTTGAAAAATTGTTAAATCAACTGTTGCGGCAGCTGAACATCCTTGAGGTTAGCCAATGTGATCTAAGCCTTCACAATGTGATTTGAAGATCCCACAAAGCAACTTGGATTGGAAATTGCAGTCGGGGTGAAAACATAGCTTCTAGGTCTTTAAGTGCCAGGTAGAGATTGTTCTTTACAATTGCTTCCTGCAGAGGAGGAGTTGGAAACATAAGGATTGTGAAAGGAAGCTCTGTCAATCAAATTTTACAATTTATTTTTTCAATGGTTTATTTTCACCCCAAAGCAATGCAATTCACCCGACTAGGAAAAGTGGTTGAAAACCTTTAGAAATGTCAAAGACCACTTCTGTACAAGAAAGGCAGGGACCATGCTTAGTGCGTTCCATTAGGCTGGTAGTCAAGACAGCATCAATACAAGGTAGATGATGGCATGGACGTTGCTTTTTTAGCCTGATTTTTTTTCCAGATATAAAGCCCCAAAAGAGCCATTAGTGACCAACAGTGGCAGAGTAAAGATAGACAAAGTGATATACTGTCGATTTGAAAAATAATTTTACAGACATGTTTAGATTTCTAAGTAGCATGTTACATCTCTATAATGCCTTTAATTTCAAGTGTTTTGCAAATTGCACAGAAGAATCACGATATCCTCAGCTGAAGTGGAGCCACTTCTAGGTTCAGAGAGAGTAACTATTACAGAACCTCACTGAGGGCAGCCACAAATGTTCAGTACAAGGATGAAAAAAAAAAATAAAATCACTGTGTATGTTCTCAGGTGGGACACAAAGAAAAATATGGTAATTATGGTGGAGGAGGAGGAATATAGATAAAATGGAATGTAATCCTGAAATTTACAGTTTAGCCAGGTTATCAGATATAATATGTAATATTTAGCAGGCTTAGCAAGAAAAGCAATTCAATTTTCAGGAATTACTGGAATCCAGGAGGCCTTTGTTTACTCTACTAGACTGTAAGTCCTGGACAAGCTTTGACTCCTCAGCATTCTACAGCAGTTGCCACATGTGAAAGACCAAAAATTACACAATCACAGAAACATTAAGGTTGGAAAAGACCTCTAAGATCAGGTCCAACCATCTACTAAAATTTTCATGACCATTAAACCTTGTCCCAAAATGCCACATCTACACATTTTTTGAACACATCCAGGGATGGTGACGGCCTCCCTAGGCAGTCTGTTCCAATGCCTCACCGCTCTTTCATTAAATTTTTCCTTATGTCTAATCTAAACCTCCCCTGGTGCAACTTAAGCCCATTACCTCCTGTCCTATTGCTAGGTACTTGGAAGAAGAGACCACCACCCACCTCACTACAACTTCCTCTCAAGTAATAGTATAGAGCAATAAGGTCTCTCCTCAGCCTCCTCTTCTTCAGACTAAACAATCCAAATTCCCTCAGCCACTCCTCACAAGACATGTTCTCCAGACCACTCACCAGCTTTGTTGCCCTTCTCTGGACCTGTTCCAGCATCTCAATATCTTTCTTGTACTGTGGCATCCAAAACTGAACACAGTACTCAAGCTGTGGCCTCACCAGTGCCAAGTACAGGGTCACAATCACTTTCCTGTTCCTGCTGGACACACCATCTTTGATACAGGCCAGAATGATGTTGGTCTTCTCGGCCACCTGGGCACACTGCTGGCTCAAAGGTACTTTGTGAGAAAACAAATGGTGAAGAAACCTAATGATGTATAGAGCTGAAAGGGAACCCCCAAGCACATTTATTCCTTTTACATCCTGCTGTCTCTAATGATACCCCTGAATCCCTCCCACAGAGTGGACACCACGAGGCTGCTGCTGAAAATGAGCAAGACTTACAACATTGCTCTGAACAGCAGTATCACAGGATAATTGTGTTCTGTTGGATTTGGGTTAAATATTTACTAGTACTTCGGAATGACAGCCTGAATATAAGTCTTTGCAGATGGATGCACTCTTAGCAATTCTTTAACTAGCAAAAAGAATGCCCGTGTGTGACATTAGGATTAAGATTTCTCTTGACGATCTCCCCCATGGTCAGGAGAAATCTTCCTGGTTGTCTCCTCAGCTTTTCTGCTACACTTTTTCCAAGCAGCATTTGTCAGAAAGCTGCAATATTACGACGCGCTCAAATTTTATCTTGCATAGCCAAAATGCTATGTTATGCCTATCTACAAATTTCAGCACAGTGCGTTGCAGCATGTTCATAAAACAGAAGTTCATACACACAAAGCCAACATTAATATGCAGCAGTTGAAAATGGATAATCTCAGTACACTGAATGCCAATGTTGTAAAACTGTGAGATACACTAAACTTAGATATACTGTCATATTAAATGCAAAACTAATGTTACTTTAGTGGTGAAAGGAAGCACTGGAATTACCAAAAGTGTGTTCCTACTGTTACAGTGGGAACCATTACAGGGTATTGAATATGTTATAGAGAGAATATGACGATGTGAAGCAATGATGTAACAGGGAAAGTGGTTTCCATACAGTTTCTGCTCTTAATTCCTTTGGGTGACAGTGATAGAAAAATAAAGAGGGTAAGAGACAGAGAAAGAACACTAAACTATTTCTAATCACCTTAAGTGTACATTAGAGAATCTGACTGCAACATTAGTGAAATTACACGGCATAGCTCAGATCAGGGGGACTGGATTTAATATAGAGAAATCCTTTCTTAGGCTGTACTGAGGATAATATGGTAGGGAACACTGGGCTGGAAATTTGCAGGGTGAAACAATGCATATTGTGTAGTCTCATTAAAAGTTTGAGAGCAGCTAATATTCTCAGTAACAATTTTTTCAAGAAGCAGCAGCAGAAAGACACTAGCTAATATAGCCTTAAGGTGCTAGCAATGGCACAACAGGTTAAACACAATACATGCCTTGCCAGGACTGTGATTACCATATTCATAGGCAGTATGGGCAGCCTATCCTGAAGGCAAAAGGACTAGTTTGTGACATAAATTACAGTTATGAAAGGTGATCTTTGACAAAACCAACCTAGAAATAACAAAACAAATTGCCCAAAGTACAATAGATGAACAGCAAATAATACTGACTTACACTGAAGTACCAAGGCTGACAGCCACTTGACAATCAGCAGTGTGTACATGCTTTCAATGCATCTCAGAAAAGAAGAAACATCTGGAAAGGCAGAGGGAAATCCCTAAGGCCTTATAGGAAAATGTATGTTTGTGGGCAAGAGACAGGGAACACACAGTTGGGAGAATCTGTGTATGCATAATACAGACACATGTTGTAACTTACATTCAGACAAAGATCCTCACTAGTCAAAAATCTAGCTATCCAGAAGAGGTGCACCATAACAAAGATCATACTAGGGAAATAGAATATTTATTATGACAATTGCTTTTAACTACCTCAGTGTCAAGAAAATCATGCCAGCAGATGTCCATGTGACCAACAAAAGTTCAACAGATTAAGTCCAGTGAGGAGGATCCCAAAACTTGACATCCCATCTCTCCATGGCTTTCACTTCTTTTCACAATTATCAATAGAAAGCACTGGATTTTTCACTGCACAGAGGAGAGATGCATAGAAGAGAAAAGCACAAAAATAAATAGGTGGAGAGAGGTAGAGAATGATGGGCAACAGAAAGGAGCAGAACATCAGTGGAAGGCAAGTTTTGTAGGGAAAAGAAGGATTTACAAAGACAATTGTTCAAAGGAGCTAGAAGCTGTCACACAAGTAGAAAGAGGAGAAACACACAAAGAGCTGAAGAGGCATCATTCATCTAGAATAAAAGAGCAGGTAAGAAGACATATAGCAGAGACACCAAGAGAGAAGAGGGGCTGGAAGAGAAAGAAGTGTTTGCACACTTTTTCCGAGAGTGAAGAAAGTTCATGAACATGCATACATAGAGATGTGCAGTAAAGAACTGAATGCTGAAACCCACTTCTCCCTCACATCCCTTGGTCCACATCAATCGAGTTTTAAGACATGTTATATGTCTGATCTGTTGTTGTAGTTTTAGGTGAAGGCTGTGAAATGAGGAGGAGAGTTGTTTGTTAAGATGGATCAGTATTTTATACTGTGTAGGAGTGTGTTGATCTGGTATGATGCACTGTGCAGTGTTTACATTTACAGGAGTGCCAATAGCATAGACAGATGCTTTATAAAACAAACTATGAACATCTTACAAGTCAAAGGTACATGGATATGCCAAGACAAGGGAAATACTACCTTTGTCTTTTCTAAGAGCAATAAACAGCCCATTCACACAGATCAAATGTGGTTAAGGCAAATAAAGCTAAACTAGGCCAAGATTAAGATTGACAGACTGTCTATTTAAGCACTTGAAGAAGAAATGCTGAGCTCCATTCTCAAAGGGCAGTGCTCACAACCTGGTCACTCCTCAGAATGGAAAACTTGTATTTTATCTCTTATTGAAAGAAGCTATTTATACAATCCATCTCTGTAACTCTCAGCTGCCTGGGTCTATCTTACCCTTAACAGGGATCACAGCCCATCCAGCATATAGGCAGTGAAAAAAATTTCTCTTTTTTTTTCTGGCAATAAAACCAGTAGTAAGATTCACTGTGCTAGGGTTTTCACCCTGTACTTCAAGGAGGAGGAAGAGCAGGGAATGTGGCTTTTCTCAGCTTTCTTTGTCTTAAGCTCCAGAACAGTTCATACAAAAGAAAACAGGCTTTCAAACAGGTAGCACTGCTTCTTGAGAAAGGAAATGATTTCTGCCTACAATCAGACAGAATCCCTTTCTGCGTAGCTTGGGGCAGGGGTCATGGGCCTGAACAGTCATCCACTGTCTCCCACAGAAAAATATGCCACAAGCAACAGAGGTTGGGAAGAGCACAGACAGGTAGGGAAGAGCACAGAGTCATCTCAAAGAGTAACAGTTAGGACAGATAATGCGTCACTTTAACCAGGTGTTGTCAGATCAAATCAGAAATGCTGCTGCTATCCACCTTCAAGTTAATGTAGGTCAGGACACTCCATTCCTCTCTTTTATATTATCTCCCACACTTGTTATGTAGATAAATGCAAAACAAACAGCAGACTAAAAATAGGCCGAAAACCCAAAAAGTTTACTCAGATTATGCTGTGAGCATGTAGAACAGGAGAGCAATTGCTCTCAGCTTTGGGAGATGAGGCATACTCATGTTTAAGATTATTCAGCCTGTTTTCAGGGTACAATTTAACTGTTCTTAGATGATGGGTGAGAGAGCAATGCCATGGTGTATACTGTATTCACAATAACTATAGGTATATGGCCAATGCAAAGCCATTTATGGAATTTACAGAGGTTAGAAAATGGGTCACACCAGAAATACCATGACCAAATCAAATTATCAGGGCTTTCTTGAGACAGCATGCGTCAGATGCATATAAATGAAGCCACTCTGCAACAAAACCTTTTTAAAACAAACTAAAAGAAGGCGGAGAAACTCAGCTGCAGTTGTGTTACACTGTTATCAGTTAGAAGGCTTATTTCAAAAAGATTAATTCTAATTTTCAATTAAAGATAGAGAATATTGTTACACCAGTTAAGGCCCAGTGAAGGGAAATGGTGCATAAAAGAAAGTTGGATGGGGACTGTTTTTAATAAAGTAAATAATAAAAAAATTACAACCTCCTGCCTTGCACATGCAGTGGAATCATCACAAAATGACACCAGCACTTTTGGTATGTCTGAAGTAAGGACACATTCGCTCCTTTCCTCAATTCCTCTCTATTGTGAGAAAATGCAGGAGAAAGAATTCCAAGTGCTGCAAATTACATCAGTGATTGATCCGGTTTATAAGAAGTTATGCTACTTTGTAAATTGTCATTGCCAGCACCAGGTTACCCTTCTTAAAATTATGTTTATACTGGACCTTTTAAAATATTGATATTTGGTAAGTTACATCTGCAGTATTATCCCTATGCTACTGAATCTTATTGCTCTACAGGCTTCTCTTTTCCCTGAGTCTCTATAGCAGCCATTTGCTTGGGATAATAACCATGATCAGGCAGAGTTTGGGAACTTACCTGTGAGACACAGCCCTTCAGCTGAAACACACTGACTGGGCATGTGAAGCAACCAGCTTTTATCTCACTGCAAAGGAAGACACTTCCACTTAAATAATCTTCAATTATTTAAGGCCACCTTGCTGCTGTGATTTGCACTGGAAGAGATAGGAACACTTATGATTTCCTTTATGTAAGAAGCAGTAATTCCCAGCTGAGGCTGCTATCTGCCTTGATATACATTTTCACATGATTTAATTTTTTTGGGAAAGGGATGCTAATCCTTCCTCAGCTATAACACAGAAAGATTAGGACAACTGAATTGTATTCAGGCAAGCTCAAGGGCAGTTTATCAGCTGAAATTACTCCAGCTGGACCCTGTCGTGATACCATTTGCTGTATGATATTAAGATCAGAGTGGCTAATGATGGAGGGTAGAAATGTTGTAGTGTCATTAAATGTACTAAAATCTCTCAGTTTTTATTTCTGGTCAGTAATTTCACCAGTATCTCATGAAGTGCATTGGAGAACAAACATGTTTTCTTGGCAAATGAACTGATGAAAGGGAAAATAGCCCAGGTGAGCTTAAAATGGTCAGATTGGTAGCAGAAGCATTTCAGTGGTGAAGACAAGAGAAATATTCTAAGAATATACAGATAAAGAAAATGTAAAAGACTTTAAAGAGGAAAATAAGTAGCCTTACAGCTACCTTTTGCAAAACATGAAATATTAGTGATAACTTACAATGGATAACTTTAAATGGAATTTAAATGTTTTTTGATACATGTAACATAAAAATAATTTTTAAAAAAGTTCATAAACCAGTGAGGTAGGTGGTTTTGAAGTGCTTTGTAACTAGCAGGAATAACCCAAAGTGATATAACTGAGGTATTGCCATGGAAAACCAAAGCTTGCATCTCTATCTTAGCATATTATTTTTCAGTTACAGTAATTACATACAAATCCACTTTTGATGGTTTTCAGGAGCTGGTAAGAATATTTCATAAAGGATACAAAAGCTACATTCTGAAGTAAAAAAAAAAAAACAACAAAAAAAAAACCCAAACAAAAATAAAAAACACCCACAAACAAACAAACCAACCCAAAACTAGCCAAACCAACCAACCAAACAAAAAAACAAGCCAAACAAACCAACCCAAACAAACAAACAAACACACACAAAAAACCCCAACCACCCACACTACATAATTTTGTCATTTATTTTCAAGTAAACAACCCACGAATTTGAAATGCACATCCTGGGCTGGAAGTTGACAGGTACTATCAAATTATGAGGTACTAAAATTTTTAATTCCTGACTTTTAATCAAATTTTCTACCCTAAACATCAAACAGATTTTATGCCTAAAATATCATGTAAGAATGACACTCCTTCCCTAGGAGATTTATTGCTTCAGAGCACAAACACAGAATCTCATCCTGCAAATGCACCCACACAAGTAACCTCTCTGATACAGGCTGCGTTTCAAATAATTTACTGGCATGGATCTAGTGGCCAATGAGTCAAAAGTGGTAAACACTGGCACTATCACAATTTACACCATCTGAGTGTTTATCTCAATTCCTGCCGAATTAGACCCATGAACATGGGTCCATAACACAGCTATTACTTACTGTTGATAGCAACAGCAGCAGACAGCTCTCAGTCAGAATCAGAGCCCTGATGAAAAGCCTTTCCCACACACGGGGCCTTTAATCCCACATATGAGTATAGCAACATTTTAGTACAGAATGTGGAAAAGGCAAGTAACTCCCACAGTATGATATGATGGACATGACTAAGGGGAATATATGAAACTACTCTCCAGCAGGAAATAAGGAAAATCTTGCTCATGTTAAATGCACAGCAGATTCATATTATTTCAGTAATCATGATTTCAGAATGGCCCAAGTCTATCTCATGAAAACAAGCCATCAGAGAACAGATTTAAACTGGAAATGACAAAAGAATCATCAAAAATGGAATAACCTCATTGAAGTCTAAAATAACATCTTAAATTATTTCAGACAGCATCAAGTGAACAGGTTGTTGTTTGGGACTACAGAGTGTGAAGCTGAGGACCAAATCAGCCTTGGCCTCACCAATATAACCTCAGCCATCCATCCCAAAATGAACAGATCTGGAACATGTACCTCCTTGCATGGTACACTCTGCTAGCAACTGACAGCCATGACCAAAGATCTGGATCCATCTGGAAGATACTGTCTCACCTGGTCTTAACTCTTATGTATATAATCCCTTCAATATTTCAGTGTCTCACGACTACAGATGCTACAGTTCAAAGAAGTGACAGCTGATATAGTGGAAGAAAGTCATTAAATTGCAGTGCAAGGTGCTTCAAACTCCTCTGCTGCGCACTACCCTGCTCAGGATATGGGGCTCTGTTCCCCCTCAGCACATTCATCTGTTCACCTAATCTTCCTTCTGTCTGTCTAACCTTCCTTTAACCACTCTTTTATCCTCATATATGTAGGAAACAACTTCATAATGACTGTATTCATAAAAAAATAAAAAAATAAAAAAAATTGGTAATTCAGATGTAAAAAGCAGTTGGTTGTAAAGATTGGTTTCTTGCTATCTGCACCAGAGAGATCAGCAACAGATCCACCTGATGAACACCTTCATAACAAATCTCAACAGGAAAAGACATTGTAGCTACCATTGCCTTTGCCTCATTCACAATGGTATTGTAAAAGAGCAGTTTAATGCAATGTCTTTTTCAACAAATTTCTCAGCAACAGCATTCATAAGCACAATGAAGAGAAGACAGTAGCATTTCAGATGACAATCCAATTCCAATTTCAAGCCTCACAGGGTGCTATTACAAACAGCAGGGAAAAATTACAGAAGGTACTTTGGCACCTTTAACTTTTAATAGCCATTTTAATGCAGATTATCTTGACATAATTTTACTGCCTATTTGGTAATCTTATTTGGAAAATGGAATGAACACAAGATCATTTTGCAATATACAGTAACGTTTATTTTTTTCAGTAACTGTTTTTCAGAGCATACTTCTAAAGGATCTTATCATAAATCAGTATACCCTGAATTGCTGGAATTTATTTGACTGTCTTGGCAGCTGGTGCTGATAGCTACAAATGTGAGTCACAGAACTGTAAATTAGAATACAGTGTACCAATAGATTTCTTTAGGTGGAGACTTTTTTAATAGCACCACAGGAATGACTGCATTTATGGCTCAAGTGGTATCTTGAGTTCTTTTCCAGATATATTTTTCAAGTCAGTTGAGTGGCAATGGGACTTCAGCAAATTTTCCCCTAAAATTTATCTCTATAAAAACTACAAAAGAAACAAAAGACATAAACAACAACAAAAAAAAACCAAAAAAAACCCCAACCAACCAAACAAAAAAACCCAACCAAACCAAAACCCCTACAACAACAACAGAAAAAACCCAGAATACCCACTGATTTGTTTTAGGCTATAACCACCTAGGAAAGGAAGTTGCTATTTCTTACTAATATGGGAGAAGGGAAAACACAATAATCAAACCAAACCCCTCCACAAAACCCAGTGGTATGTCCACACAGGCTAAGATTTTTATGAAGATTAATCTAAATTATTTTTGTCTGTGTCTCTTAGCTCTTCAGCATAAAAATGATGAAACTATAAATAAAACTTATGTGTACAGCTTTACCAATAAAAATATTTAGAACGTGTAATAGAGCTTTAGCTAAAGTTGCAGTGTAAAATGCCAAAGACAACTTGACATCCCACACATTTATCTCTCTGCTTTCTGGAGATACTGATGGACCAAATGGTATGTTTTATATTTACCAATGTTTTTGCCATGACAGCAGGACCTCAGAACCAGGCTTCCACAGGTGTTTACATATATCCTAGAACTAAAATTTTCTCTCATAAAACTATTCAGATAAACTTAATTAGAATGAATACACTTTCCACATCTACTGAAATAAACTCTCTGACATAAGAAATCAGAGGGAAAAATAAGCCAGGTATTTAGATCATACAAAATTGCACAAATTAAAATAATGACTAAAATTTATTGACAGAACATGAATAGGGAAAAAAAAAAAGGTTTCTCTGACAAAATTAGAATACTAGTAAAATTTACAAAACTAAGTAACTTTCAGGGAAATAATTTGAAAGAGATCTTGTTCTGAAAAAGCAATACATTTTAGAAAAATGACAAAACCGAATGTTTCAGAATTTTTGTTTATAAATAACAAAATAGAAAAATTTACTAACTGGCATTTGTGCCAAATGAAGCTCTGCTCCATTCCATCTGTTATGTATTTCAGGTAGCCCAATTGTTTCTACATTTGCATAGCTGAAAATTTGTGCTAACACTCTGTATTACCAGCAGAACTCTCTTCTATGAATGCACACAGAATTAGCTGGGATACCTCATTATACAGCACAGTAATTCTGCCTAATCCTTTCCAAAAACCTTGAGAAAAAAGAAGCAAGTTAATCAATTTTACTTTCTCAGTGAAAAGAAAAATCACATCATTCCATTCAGTGTCAATCAATGTTTAAAAAATTGTGTATTTTGAAGCTTGAAACAGAGTTTGAATGTAAGAACAGTAAAATAACTATTCATATACAGATAAACCTACTAGAAGTATGAGTCAAAATCTGTTCTATTCTATCTTCTACATATATCTTAAGATATTCACAATGACAATGTGCAGAAAGCTAACTCAGGTATTTCCTTGGGAACTCGGCCTTCCTGGGCTATCCTATTCCTATAGAATGGATTACCAGAATCACCCTATGGAAAAGCACATATGCAGCAGAGATTCCAATCTGCTACCCAGGGCAGGTGGAGCTAAACTCAGACGGTGTAAATATTTGTTAGATGCCTCTGCTGCAGTAACTGGATGAGTTCATGTTAGAGCTTGGAATTCCAGAAAAGAAAAAAAAAAAAAAAAAAGTAAATTCTGAATGGAGGAGCCAGTACAATTTTTTTTTTCCACAGTATCTTAGAAATCTAAAAAAGCTGGAATAAGTGTATCCTTGTACTACTCCATCTGGAGGAAGGATGGCATACCTACTGACACTGAAGATGGGGAAGGAATTTGGTATAAAAACGGTATATTCAGAACACTAAGATTTAGGGAAACCAGAATGTTGTCCCACATCAGTAAGATGTCTTTAAACTAACAAAATGCTAATATAAAGGCTGCCTGAAACTGGCTGCTTCAGATGTGGTAGTTATTTATATTGTGATTTCAGCTAATTTCTCACATTTTACCAGTTAAATCTCTCTTATTCAAGCTATGTGATCATTTAAGTTATATCTACCCCAGAGCTCTGTCTGCTTTTCTTTTCTTTTCCTTTTTTTTTAAATTATTATTCAATTAAAAAAAAAAAAAAGTGAAAGTGATCATCCTTAGTGTCTGCTGGAAGCAAGTAAATCCAAGACAAGGTCAAAGAAATGTTTTCCTGTCCCGAGGGCACCACGAGGTATGAAGTGGTGAGAATACTGAATCACTTCCCTGTCCCCTCTGTGCCTGTTTACAAATGATAACAAAAGATTTTTCAGTCACTCACACACTCACAGAAATCACACCAGCCAATCCATCAATGATAAAGCCCTTAATACCTTTACACTGGACTCAAGTTGTTATACATTTAGCCCCTGTTTCTCATGCTTTGTAAAAGAAAGAGAGAAAGATGGATAAAATTATAGCTATGGTGTGAAAAGAGAACCCAAAGGTGCTGAATTTCTACTAAAAGGCTGCCCTTGGAGAACTGAAGTGTATAACTTTGTAATTAGAGTTTGCATGAGAGGACTACCACATCTTAGTCTATTGTTGTTTTTATCAGTGGTCTCTAGAGACTGTGGACAACATCCAGTAATGATTGCAGAATTTGATCATGTTTCTAAATTAATTGCGCTTTGGCCTGTTGGGAGTATGCAGTCATATCCAGCGGAGAGGAAGGGAATATCACTGTATCGTGCCAAATAACCCCAAATAGTCATTGTACTCAGCCTAGGCTGTGATCTAAATCAATGCAATTTACATAATCAAGTTGAATGTATTAATTTGCATAATCAAGTCTAAGTACAGTAAAGGTATGTAACTGCAGCACAAACATATTTCTTATTCAGAATTTGCACTCTGCTCGTTGTATTCAAATGACCTCGAGTTTTGAAAATTTCTTCACAGTGTTAACATGGCAAAGAAAGGGATTTATTTTGCTAGATAAAGTGAGGTTGAGAGGAAGATTAAAGAGAATCAAACATTCCAATTTTTACATTCCATTTCTTTAACATTCCTTTTTATCTGGTCAGATGGTTCCAACTGAATACACACCTTAGTATCTATGACCGCTCTGAAGAGGATTCTCACAAGGAAGCAAGCTGCTGTGGAAACCTCAAACAAAAAAAACCCACACAATTAACAGTGTACTTCAAGTAAAAAAATAGAAAAGGACTTCAGAGATGCTGCAATACTGAGCAACTGGAATGTCTGTACCTATCAAAGTTTAGTAGATTTCTAACTGATGGACAAATTGTTTTTATCAGAAAGTGAGAAAGCCTTAGATTGATGTTTAGCAGAATGTGTCCTTCAGAACTCTTGAAGATACTGTAATATCATAATCTAAAAAGCTACCCCAAAATCACATCACTATTCAAACAAGTCACTGTAACCAAGTGCCCTCTATTGAAGATGGTGGATGTAGGACATAGGACTGGCTCAGATATGGGACATGCCTGGCCAATGGCTGTTTGGCCCATGGAGATGGAGCACAGCACAGAGAAGCCTGAGTGAGCAGAAACCTAGGTTTTTCAGCACTACCAAGCTCTGGCACAGCTGCTGTCTACCTCCTGTGTTTGGACTTTGCACTCAACACTAATCTGTGCATTTCACTTTCAATTCTTATAATTCTTGGTTTAGGGCATTTCTACCTGTGCTCACTGACTCACCCTTGCACAAAGACCAGCGCAGAAGCACCATCTTCCATGAACTCTCACATTTCCCTTCATTCCGTAAATACAACTGTCTGCTGCAGTGCTTATGCCATTTTTATGCTTGAGAAGCACTAGGACTAGTTTTACCTGGGTTCCCTGCTTCTCACCAAATACTCCCAGCACTGAATTAATAAACTCATTTATTCAAAATACTACTTCAGAGAAGCCCTAAAATTCTTTCTTTGGCAGACGTGCCAAGTAAGAGCCCACAGTAGAGCAGGTGCTTAGGCATTTGTGCATCAGCTGTCTGCACCACATGTCCAGCCCAGGGCATCAGAGCCCTCACATTCAGTGCTTCATCTGTCGAAGCGAATACTGCATTTCTGGGCTCCTTCTCATGTTAGCTACAGGGCACCCCAGGAGATGGTAAAAATTGATTACACTTCAAGTCATTTCTGGAAGAAACACTGCTGTTTAAAATGTGAGTGCTTCTATTGTGCAGTTGTTTCATTAGGGATAAAAAACTAGAAACAAAACCAAAAAAGAAATCTGCAGCCCCACAAATAAAAACTGATTCACTTACAGACTTTCAAACATTTCCATTCTGGCACTGTCTTTGAAAGCCAGTTTGTAACAACCCCTGCCTACCAAATTGCAGAGGAATTATTCTCAATTACAGCCCTCCATCTGTTAAAAAGTATAGTCACTGATCAGTGCTGACCTCTCCTGTGACAGGTCAAACAGATGAAAAATTCTGACAGCCGCTCAGTTTTGAAGCTCCAAGGAGAGAGAGGAAGAAGGAAAGAAATAAGGTTCCCTTGCTCAATTTTATTTCAGTCTTTTTTTGTGTTACTAGTAAAACCACTTTTGCTTTCTCTCTACTGAATAAATTGCACATGGCAATGCAATTTTCTTTAAAGTCATTAGCTTAATGTTTTAATTTAGGTATCATTTGCAGAAATCTTCACATAATCAATCACTTCAGCTTTTGTTTCCTAGTTCTGGACAGTTTTGCTGATCAGCACAACTTTGCTACTCTCTCTGTTCCAGCACCTACATAACTAGGTTGCATATAAATCTGATAGGGCTCAGCAATGTCACACTACTGGGAGAGACCTATTGCTGGGGACACTTTGCCAAGCTACAGAGTAATCACTGAAAACACTCTTTCAAAGCAGATTTGGGTTAATTAAATTTAACTGCATGAAGAGAATTTTCTTTAAAAACTTTCTGACGTTTACCTGTGACTGTTTCATTCCAAGAAAAGGCTTTCTGTGAAGGAAAGAGACACTGACCTAATAAAAGATAAACACAAAACAGTCTCAAGACTTGCTTAGTATACTCCTGCATCCACAAGGTAGAGCTGTTAATTAGGAGTGAGAATTATTTATATAGCTGGGTTGCCACTTCTAAGGATTTAAAAAAAAAAAAAAAAAAAAAAGGGGGTGGGGGGGTGGGGAAGATTAAAAAGACCAAAGAAAGCACTCTCCTCAGGACCACTTCCAACCCATATTTAGGTCAGCTCATGACTGATCCTTCAGCTATACCAGATGTGTTTCATTAAAGAATACTCTGTTCTGCCCCCAAAAGAAACGTAGTTACTTAATCTCACTGGAAAGAGTACAAGCTGGCTAGTGCAGCATAGGCAGGCCAAAGGAAACAGGAAAGCAACATTTGATATTTTGCTTATGAATGACAGTGAAAGTCTTAGAGAAAACGATGATACTCATATTCATCTACTACTCTGCTTTTTTCCACAGATAAGATAAACAGGAAAGGGAGATCTAGAGCTGTTGAATAGTTGCTTCTTGAGATCACTGGATAAAAAATAATAAACAAAAAAACAACCAACCCCAAAACACTGCTGAAACCTATAAATTCATAACAATCCAAAATGTAAAAAACGGTGTTGTTTTCTTTTGTTTGTTAAATAAAAGAAACAAACAAAAAAACATCCAAACCATCTTATGTGACACATTTTTATTCCAGGTTAAGCAGAACCATCCCTTCTATCTATACTAAATGACTTCCAGGCTGGGATGCTGCATGTGTGATGATAGAACTTGCTTAATTAAATCAGACTGATTTCAGAAGAAAATGTTTTTTTATTATTTATTTATTTTTAACATGTCAAACCTAAGATGTATTTTCCTAGAGCTGTGCATGCCAACCGCAGAAACATCTTTTCATTGACTATTTTAAGCAGCAGTAAGGTATTTGTGTGAAAAAAAGAGCACAAGTTCTGTCGCCTGTGTACCTTTGCTTAATGAGGCAAGGAAGTTGTTGCTTTTGTCACTTAACTAATTGCAGGTACAAACATTTTGGTTTTGTAAACCTCAGCTTTAAACGTGAGCAACGCCACTGGCCTCGTGGAACAATTCCAACCACTGAAGCTGGTCCTCTAGTTTCCCTTCCTCTGAATTTTCTGTCTTAATCTGTAAGCCTAAGAAGTCTATTAGTATGCAATATTTTCTCCTACTGACAACTCTTATACCCAGTAGCCACAATATCTCTCAGCCTTCTTTTTGATTAAATGACCAGGCTGAACAATGGCTTCTCCACTCTTAGGCAATTTCTCCATTTCTTGACTCACTGTTATTGTTCTTTTTGCAGTCTCACTCTTTTTCATCATCCTGTGAGCAGCAAAGCTGGGCACAGTACTTCAGCACTGGCCTCATTGATGCGATGTGTGAGAAAGTGAAAGGCTTTGGAGAAGATCATTTCATCAGCTCCACTATTAGCAGAAGACTGCTTCAAATTAATCAAAACAAAAAGTGCTATAGTAATGCAAACTGCCATTAACTCCCTTGCAATTAATAGGCTGTTAATATTTTCAAACTCTTCAGTTCCAGATATCTATTTCCCAGCAAACTGATTAAAAACAAAAACAAAACCAAAACCAATAAAATGTTAAAAAGCCCATTTCACTTTGAGTGAAAGGGATATGTAGGAACAGGAGAAATCCCATGGCAGGTTTCCAGCACAGTAGAACCAGGGTTGGCAAAATGCAGGTAATGTGATTCAGTAGGTGATTGTCCCCCATGCTCCCTGGGATATTACAGACATGGGATCTCACTGCAAAGAAAGGCGGGTGTTTCAGAGTCATCCCGAGGACCAAGATTTGGCACAAAAACTGTGACCTGAAGGCTTCTTGTTCTTAATTCCTATGGTAATTCCTATAATCTCACGGATGGGGACTTTGGCATTGTAGGCGATTCCCAATCACATTTTGACCACAACTCCTTACGGACTTTATTTTTTATAGAAAAGGTGCTGGGTTTTTTTTCCAGCTTTTACATATTAGTGGGCACTGCTCAAAGATTTCCATCTCTTCCTCTAGAAAGGATGAGCAAAGCAACTATTGTAAAACCTCTCTCATGCCCCACATCCCACATTCATCTGCTGAGAGGCTGTCCTGACAAAAACTAGCAGAAAATGACCTATGTTTCACCCAGTCCTCGAGAACAAAAGACCCCATAATAATTATCATTATTATAATTGCAATTTTAATAATCTGGCAAGAGACATAGCTCAGAAGATACTCTGGAGAATTCTATCAATTAAACTCACCTCAGTTTCTTATACAAGGTCTATAACACTTTTTAGCTTTGCTATCTTGGGTGGCGATAAATATACTTTTATGACTTTCCAGATGTTGGTGTACAAAGTCTCTTTCATTATTCACACTTCATAAACCCATATGAAGACATGGGCACAGATCAAACACATGGGAAACCTAATTCCAACTATCTCACCATATTTTAGAAGTAATTTAGCAACAGCATGCATGGTGTGCTTAATTATGAAGGTTATCTGCTTTAGAAATATATAAAGCCTCTACTTGTCCTTTTACAGAAGTTTTTCAACAATGAAGCTTGTAATACATCATGATAGCATAAGTCATGCAAATGGCCAGCAAGGCATAATGCCAGCATAAAACAAAGGGTCTGATTTAACTGACAACTTCTGATTTGAAAGTAAATATTCCCAAGGAGGTAAGGCCTTGAAGTTGACCTGAGGGCTTATCTATCATAACTTTGTGTTGTTAAATACGAAGAAATCAAAAAAATTAAAGAGTCGAAGAAGAGTTATGCAACCATGGCTGCTGTTGCTTTCTTTCACACAGCATTTGTAAAAGTTTTATTTTGCATTTTAGCTGTTTAAACAAGTTCTTAGCAACCGGGCTGACCACATTACATCATGTGCCTTCACAATGGAAAGATATTTTTTTGTTAGTCAGCTAAAAAATCCTACAAAAAGATCTATTTTATATGGATGTTGGCAAAGACTAAAATACTTCACAAGACAACTGTGTTTATATTTCACAAGTTAGCAGCACCATCTCCTTTCTGCAGATGTGTTCCACACTCTGGGATCAGAAATCTCCAAACCACTAGTAAGCAGCAAGCAGAGCAGCAGAGAGATCTTCAGATACAAGCTAGTCTCCCCTCCAGTAAAAAAAAAAAAAATCTAAGTGAAAAGCAATATCCCTAACTACTCTGATACCTCCCTTATGTATGATATATGTGAAGGCAGAGGGACATATCATAGTCTTAAGTGATACAGTGTGTTTAAACTGCCCAGTGAAGCTAGTGATCCTCTGAGAGAGCCAACACCTTCTGAAGACAAGGATTAGAACTACATGAAATCTGTGAGGATCCAAAGGGTGAGGTCTACCTGTTAGCTTTCTCACTCTAAAAGATGCTTATAAGCAAACCAAGGGCACAAGACCTTCGGTAGACTCAGAAATCTGTGAGCTCGTGTCAAAAAATCCTTTCTTGCTTTATAAAAGGTGGAGGCAACAGTACCATGTGTTTCAGAAATTCCTCCAGCTTAATTCATAATATGCCTTTTACTCTGTAGAAATAGAGTGCAGGTAATATTCTGCTGTAAGTAGTAGAAAAAGAACCAAAATCCTATACCACATGTATCTGTATGTAGGTGGATGCTACGATTTTTAATGCATAATGTTTCATTGGCAAGAGATCAGTTAGAACATATGTATCAAATCATCACTTTCACAGAGCCAACTGTGAAGGAAAAAAAAAGAAGGGGAAAAAAAAAAAAAAAAAAAAAGAGACATTTTGGTCTCTTTCAGCTAGGGGACACAACCAGAACAAAATAATTGCAACCCTTTTCCCGTACTGAGCACCATTCCAACCCACTCCTCACCCACAGCTTGGATAATCCAACACAAAGGAGTGTGCCCCTCTTAAGTTTCTGGACCCAAAAACGCCAAGGAGCAAATCCACAGCAACTGACATTGCAAGCTTCAGCTCTTAGCTTAGTGAGGGTACAGAGGTGAACTGACAGTTTCTGTCCCCTTTCTATTGCTCACATAGGCCCTAGCCCAGGCAAAGGAAATTAGAAGATCAGGGCTTTCCGGGATACACCATCATTTTCTTTTCACTCTGAAAAAGCATAACAAGGTCACTTATATACTGCAGGCAGGGCTGCCTGGAACAGAGGGCTAGATTTGCCCCAGCAAAAAGAAAATCCAATGTTAAATTAAAGAAATTACTTTGCTTTTTAAACTAAACCAAGGTAAATTTGCTTTAATATACCCCAGACATCCCTCCAGTTTGAGGCACTCAGATGCAGTAACACTGAACTATCTTCTGACAAATTCATGCTAATTTACAATTCCGTAGAAATGAAAGTGATAAGCATAGAGCTAAGAATGACTAATAATTCTAGATGACTTTAAGGGGTTTTGTCACTCTGAAAAAATCTCCTAGCTCCATTTATGATATACAGAAATTTCATAATTGATTCACTGAAATTAGGATCAAAACAAAAGTTTAAGGAACTCTTGAGGAACCATGAAGTGATTGTACGGCCTCATTTCTCATCTATAAACTCAGTTCGGTTATTACAAAATCTTGCCTGCCTTTCCTGATGATGGATATAACAAACGTATAATTTTCCTCAGAGGCGAAGCAGAAATTAAAAATGCATTAATTCATGCAAACTGATATCTGGGATACAGCCATTTTGTTTTGTTCTATTATTAAAAAAAGAAAGTTTAAACAAGATGAAATTTTACTAAGAAACATAATTCTGAAACTCCTAGGGTCCACTACAGTGCTTGGACAAAAATCAAATACATTTTATCCAACGTATGGCACCAGCTTCTATCAAAAAATTATATGTTCAGTCACAAATGGTTATTGTAAAATCTTTATTAACCTAAGTGCATATAAAAATTGTGAATTCTTAATACAAAGCACTATTTGACTTTTAAATTTCATTTTAAGCTTGCCCTGTTCACTTGGAATGTGATTACAGAGTAAATTAAAAAGTAATCACATGTGAATTACATTTCCTCATGAATGTAATGACTTCAGTAGACTGATTAATGTTAAGCAGTGCCTGTCCTACCTCATGCATACCTTCCCAGGTGAGATGTACAAGATAGCTGTCGTGAGTTGATTTAATTTCCTTTCTCTGGTAGTCCAGTGAGAAATGCTGAACAGAAACCAATTCAGCGTGTTCATTAGATCTGTATATGTTCGCTTCTTTTGTCCATCCAAGCACCATCTGCAAAATGCTATCAGTGTCAGCTTATGATTGTGAGCAGGACCCAAGAGACTTGGCTCATCCTGTACACTGTATTCTAGCCAGGAAAACTCTTTACATTTAGATAGAACAACTCAGCTGGTGCATAGAGCAAGAGATACATATGTGTCAGCATATTAAAGGCTGATGAAAAAGAATACCTTGTCAATAAACGAGGAAATAGGCTTGTCTAAGAAAATACACACACAAATATATATACACCTAATTAAAAAAGCTGTACATAATTCAAAACATGCCTAAATATATTCTTCTTAAAATAATGTTTTAATTTTTTATTAAAAAAACCTCATAATAGTGCAGGAATAATTTATTATCTATGAGTAAAATATATAGAATCATATAATTATTCAGACTGGAAAAGACCTTTGGGATCATCAAGTCCAACCATTAACCCTACTCTCCAAAGTTCACCCATAAACCATGGTCCTCAACACTAAAACTAAATGACCCTTAAACACATGCAGGGATGGTGACTCAACCACCTCCCTGGGCAGCCTGTTCCAGTGTCTGACTTACTCTTTCTGTGAAAAATTTTTCCCTAATGTCCAGTCTAAACCAACCCCATTGCAGCTTGA